>PISX010007762.1:0-86799 GCA_004024625.1 Mellivora capensis
CTCAAATAAATAAATAAAATCTTAAAAAAAAAAAAAGCATCGTAATCCCTTCCTTGAAAAAAAAACAAAAGCTTTCCCGCTCACCCCAACACCTCAGCCCTCAACATAAAAAAGAAAAAACACCAAAAAAAAAAAAAAACCCACCACAACCAAAAATACCTCCAGATGAAATTATGTTGCAACTAGACATGACAAATAACAGAAGAAAAATGGAAGGGAGAGCAGGTAAACACAAGGACTCTGTAGAAGCAGAGGAGTAATCAGCTGCCTCTTCTCTGACAAGAAGTCGGAAGGTATATCAGTAATGGGTGGGTTGTTACATGCTCAGTGTTTTTCATAGCCGCTGCTGGAGCCCCTCCATCCCTCCACCACCCTCACGGAGTCACTGCCCATCGGCCGGCACTAGTCCCACCACTCTCCCAGATGATGCCCAGGCCCTAATTGGATATAAGGGACTTGATCTCGGGGACAACTCTGCAAAATGCAAACAGCCATCAATGAGCATTGCATTTGCTTAAAACTGCAGATATTTCTTAATCCAGACAAAGAGAAGAGTGTCCCTGCTCCTGTGCTAATTGCCACGCCTCACTTAAAAGGCAATGGCAGCCAAGTTAAAAACCCTGCTTCTGCTCTGAGCTCTTTGTCAGCTCAGCTATTCACAAGCCTCGGCGGATTCCCCTGATAACGCACTTCAACGTCCCACCGTCAGGAGAGTTCTGCCATTACCTAATCTCCATTCCTCTTTCTTAAATTTAAATACATCCTGCTCATCTTATCTTACACAGAAATAGAATTGGACCATGTCCATATGTTAACACAGAGGGGAAAAAATTAAATCAAAAGTTACTGTAGCTATTTCTGCTTTCTTCTAATGGGGAAGCGCAGGGATTGAGATGCCATAATTTATAAAACTCTCCATTCCTTCCAACCCAATTCAGAGACTAGAGGGGAGGAAATAAGTTCGAAAGCACTTCTGATTTCAAAGGGTGAATTAAACACGTGCATTTAATCCTGTTCTCTCTCAAACCCCATTAAATTTCAAGTAAGCTATTTTTTTTTTTAATTGCATGAACTTACAGGGCAAAATGGGAGGGGAAGACAATAAACCAAAAGGTTGCAGGCTAGAAAGTGGATGGATGGGTGGTAAGTAACTTAGTAGGCTCAAAAGGCAAACTTCTAAACCAGCAGCAAGGAAAGGCAAGAAGCAATCTGCTTTATGTTGCAGAACTCCCAGCAGGCTCAAAAATCAATGGCACCAAATACTTCTAGAAGGGGTAGAGAAGATGCAGCTCACAATTGCAAGGTCTATAGAAGGAATGCTTAAGAAGCAGCTGGCTCCCACAAAGTCTCTTCCCTTTATTCTTGCTCCATCTTGGCAAGAGCTTGGAGCTTTACTCCGGGGAAAGTAAACGGAGGATCTCTGAACTGGGAGACACCAGGCACAGTTGTGAGTCGGGCCTCACACAGAGAACAATGTAATTATAGAGCATTTATAGACTGAATGTTCAGACCTTGGCCCTTTTCCACAACCACTCAGCTTCCAGAAGTTGGCAGTCAAGCAGACAGTTAGAAGAGTCTGATCTGGGGACTGTAAACAAAAAGAAAATTCTAAGGATATTGATGCCATAAGTTTCCCAAGAACAGAATCCATCCAATCACCCTACAGAGAACACCAGAGTCAACAAACCTCTAATACCCAGAGATTCCAAATTGTGTCACATTAAAAATTTTTTTGAGCAATGAGATAGATAAAACAGAGAACGAACCATCTGTAAAATAATTAGAGAAAATTTCCTGTACGTGAAACATGAATCTCAGATTTCAAGTCTGACGAGCATGATGGTTTGACATAATGGGTAAAAATAAACCCATACCAAGGCATTTCACAGTGAAATCTCAGAATCCTAGGGAGAAAGAAAAGCTGAGAGAGACTTCCAGAGCGGGGAGAATGCTTTCACACAAAGATGAAGAATCTGAATGGCACTGGAAATGAAAAGACAATGGAACAATGCCTTAAATATGTTAAGGAAAAAGTGGTTTTTAATCTGAAGGGTTTTATATTTCCAAATAGCATTATTTAATGTGAGGATAAAAGAAAGATAATTTCAGACATGAAAATTCTAAAAAAATTTTCTAAAAAAATTAACCTTACCTCTCATGCACCATTTCTTGGGAAATGAAGGATGTGTTCCAGCAAAACAAAGGAGTAAAGCTAGAGAGAGAACAACTTGATCAAAGTCACTCACACACATGTGGCCCCAGGTGTGTCTCACTCTCATACTCTTTACTCCTGTGAACACTGCCTCTAGAAACATAGGATTAGAAAGCCCTGGCCAAAATAAGCACTGTATGCATTGTATCAGTGCTGTCCTTTCAAATTCAACTCCCCACCCCCCAAAAAAAGGAGTGGCCAAACTTCAAGTCTCCTGAAATTCGGGAAACAGAAGATCTTACAAAGGAAACAGAGAAGAGAATACTCAGGATGAGAATGAGTAGTGGCAGTGGGATAAAATATCTGCCTACACAGTCACCAGACTAGACTGCAGTAGGTCACAAGACTGGATTTCTACAAGAGCATAAGATGTAAAGCTTGCCGAATGAGAAAGTACTGAGGAAATTTACTCCAAAGCACATAAAGTGGATGCCTTTGAGGAAGTAGAAGTGGCAGGCATCCTGTTGGAGTCCCAAGGAGAGAAGGGGCACAGGCAGGAATGGAAAGAGTAGGTCTGTCTCACAATTTAAGATCTGGAGAAGCAGAGGCAGCACTTCCTTGGGCTTTATCTTTATGTGGCACCAGCAGGGTGTGCAGGATTTGCCTCTTCAATGCCTTAGCATTAGCCTGCTGGGATGTTGGTACAGAGGCAGAGGACATAACAAAAGGCAGCACTTCTAGTAATGGGAGGTGTTATAGGTAAACCTATGGTAGTTAAGGCACAAATAACATACCCTCATTTAACTTTACTAGGCATATTACAGGAAGTGAAGGAAGGAGAGAAGAAGCAAAGGGAAAATGGCAGATAATAAGGGGTGATTGAGAAGATCTGTTCTAGAACACTCTTGTATCATCCCTTGGAGTCTCCATAAATATCCAGAGGAATTTTATGGTAGAAAGATGAGTTCCCAGTCTAGGAAGCATGTTTTACACACACACACACACACACACACACACCCTTCCAAATTTGGGCTGATATGCAGATTAAAATGGACAACTAACTTATTAATTTATAACGTCCTAATTACATTTCACTGCTAAAGTCAATTGTTTGTTTCAATTAGAAAATCTGCCTCACTTAAGACATTAGTACCCAAAACCAATTGATAATGGGTTTGCATTTCCACAAGTGTGTTTGAATTTCAGTTATCTGACATGGCACAGTAGGGAATTACTATTTGCATTTTCAGGTACTGACATCTGGAATTCAGGCATGAGATTGAACACAATTATCCCTCACAATAAAAGTAAACAGAGCTCGGCATGAATCTGCTAATTGTTCTTTCCTACTGAGCTATAATTTTTAGTCAGAATACATACATAAAAGAGGAAGTGCCAATCTGTCCAGTCTTCTCACAAAAGCCAAAGTTACCTTCTCGACCTCTAAATCACATTTTTTTCACTTTTCTGCTTACAACTCTCCAGTGAAGACTAAAACTCAAATTCTCTATCATGGCAAACAAGTCTATATGTAGCTCAGTGGGTCTCGAGGCACACATCACTGAGAGGGCTGGTTAAAATTTAGACTGCCAGGCCACTCTCCTGAGCCTCTGATTCACTGGGTCTGGGATGGGGCCTGAGAATTTGCATCATTTGCATATTCCCTAGGGATGCTGCTGCTGCCTTTGCTGGTCTAGGGACCCCTCTTGGAGAACTACTGCTCTTCTTGCTCAGGCCCCTATCAAATCTCTAGCTTCATATCCTAATACTTACCTTCTTACTCAATATACTTCACCACACTGGCCTTCTTTCTGACCCTCAATGCCTCATGCTTGCTCCAAGTCAGGCTTTGCATTTATGGTTCCCTTTGCCTAAATCTGTTCTCCCCTTGATCTTCAGTTTCTCAGAAGGGCCTTCTTAACCACCCTCACTAAGGGGACTCTGTACCACTTCCAAGCTATACCATTGTCCTATGTCTTTTTCCTATCACCAGTATTTACTCTTTCTGAAGGTATGCTGTAATGATTTGCTCATTCCTTGTCTCCCCTACAGAGAGTAACTTCCCTTTGCAGGGACTTCCTCTGCCTCTCTGGTTTATTTGTAGTCCTGGGAGGCAAATCATAAATAATTTTTGGATGAACAAACAACTCTGTGGAGGAGACCAGATCTGTGGCTTGAGTTTTCTAGTCACAAGAGGACTTCCATCACTAGCCAGACAGGCATCTAGCAGCTCTACATTAACTGTCTCTTTCCCGGACTCTCATCCAAGAAACTTTTGTTCCCCATGTCATCTGTAATTAGAAATTTATTCCACATGTCATTTGTAATTAGAAAATTAGACCAGGAGGCATAATTTCGTACAAAGTTGGTGGAATATCAGTTCTGCTAACCAGGGGTAGAGTAATATTAGCCTGTTCTAACAAAGAAAATTAAGCTATTTTATTAAAAAAAAAAAAGAGGGGGATTGATGTTGTAAGCAAATTATTTCAAAATTCAGCAGATTAAAATTTATTTTGATGTAAAGTTGTGATCCCATCTATGATCTCGGGCATGTACCCTTGATAAAGCACCAAAACTGCAAATCTGTAAAAGAAAATGCTGATTTTCAAGATTTTTTTAATGCGTTGTTAGAGCCCTTTGAATAACTTGGTTTTGAAACTAAACGTCAACATTTAAAAATCACTTTTCTTAGACGCTGGGTTATTTAACAACTGTCTGTTCTCCAGCTCTTACAAAAATCTTCATTTTTTCAGTATTCATTTGAGCGGTTTCTTACAATTGTTGGCCAAGAGAGCTTATTTTCAGGAAATGCTTAATGTTTGGTTCATATTCTGTGGCTCACAGTAAGTGATCTCCTTAATTTCTTCGGGTTGGGAAGGGAAGTAAACACTGCATGTTAGAATCAGATCACTGCTGGGGGTTTTTAATGGCACTTCATAAACTTGTATCTATAATTCTCCACCCACACAGTCATTGTACCAAACGCATTTCTACTATACAGACTGTTTTCCGGGAAAAATCACTTGGTAATTAGCCCAATACTCAGTGAGCCTCCCTCACCCTTTTTGCTGTCCTGTTAAATCTGGCAGAAAACCTACCACATAGGGATGTTCAGCAGTGAATGAATGACCAATACAGCAAAAGAGATCAGGAGATGAAGTCACATCTAAAGAAAGGAAACCTGTTTGTACCATGGTCTGTACTGCCCCGTGACCTCTGAGAAAATATTTTCTCTAGGAATAAGCAGAGCCTTGATGTTTATTCAAAGAGAGGAGCGTGTGTAGTCCTATTATTACAAATATGGCCTATCATATGACGGGGCCACGCAGTTTCTTAGGCAAGCAGATTCCTCTCTCTGGACCTTACATTTGGAGAAAAATTAGGGAGTTAAGATGATTAACGAGATCCAAAATTCCATGCTCAAATACTGGATCCATTTCTATTAAGTCCTTCCAGGAAAAAGAAAAAATGCTACATCCCAACCTGATACTTGATTTCTATAATAGCTTATCACCTAAACTAAAATATACGTGAACATTCACAAACTCATCAAGCGAATGTCTTGCATCTTATTGATCCAAAAACACATAGGATGCCATGTTTACTTTTACGGCACCACCTAGGACTTCACCCTTTAACTAAGAATTGAAGCCTCAGAACGAGTTTGTTACTATGGCAAGGCCTGGAATCATATTTTGTTTTCATGTTCTTTCCTAGCTTTGTTTCTTTGGGACAGAAATTATACAGGTGACCCCATGATCCTTTCCTTTCAAATTTTGAGATTTTTTACGGTTGTATGTGTTTAGAATATCATCACATGATAATAGGATATTAATATTCATGGTTTCATCCTCTTTCTCCATAAAATAGATTCATATAGATTAGCACTGTCTGCTTCAGTGCAGATTCACAAACATGAGCCAGGGTATGGAAATCTGTGTAAGGAACCACTTTACTCAGAAGTAGTAAAACAGATCAATCTACTTTTATTCTTCAAGCTGAACACATTGTAAAAATTAAGCAAAACAAAAGTCAAGTGTGACAAAGATTTTAATTGGAGAATATGGTAGATTGCCATCATCAAAGCCCATAGGAAAAGACAAGGCTAATCTTATTAAGGTTATCTGGGTATGCAGCAAAAACCAGCCCCAAGAAACTCACGGTTCTACAATCAATTTCTCTGCCAAGGGAACTTAGTTTAGTCAGGCTAATGAACTGAGGGAAGGTATGGGATTGGAAATAACCATCTAAGCATTTTTTTTTAAAACAGAAAATGTAAATGATCCACGTTGTACACAAACCAATAGGTTGGTTCTTTCTTAATGAAACATGCAAATTTCCCTTTGCATGTGGCCCTGAGAAGTTGCCAATTGAAGAGAGCCTTTTCCCTGATTAGTGGCCTTTTGCACAACACCCTTCAAGATATAGTCATTGAAATGAAACACATGCTGTGCACAGCTGCCTCAATTTGTGCAGTAGAGCTGCTGCAAAACAAATTTCAGCTGAGAACTCTGCATTGGGGAGCTGCTATTGAATTGGACGTTCCTTTGAGAAATAACCCAGCAAAATTAGACTTTTAAAGTATCAGCATGCTACGTAAACATGCCATGATTTATGACTTAGTGGCTAACTCACCTAACCTAGACCCATTCCTCCATAATTGTCTTTGTTATATCCACACACAATAATACCCCATTATTTTCTAGGAGCTAAACATTATGCTAGTTATGTTACCTATACTGTCTCAGAACAATCCGTCAAGGTAGATACATAAAGCAAATACCAGGTTTTTCCCATTGTGTTCATTCATTGTTTATCCCTTAGCAAAGCAATAAGTATTCTTAAGCCTCACAAATGTGGATTCATGCTTTCTTAAACTTTTAACTAATAGAACACATGAACAGTGAAGTTACTTTCTTTTAAAAACAAACAAACAAACAAACATAGAATTAAAAGCTTCCATATTGATGCAAGAGCTTGTAAACTTCCCTGGGAATCTTCCCATGAGTTGCTACAATATTGTCACTCTCTCAAATAGAAAGTATCTGGGAAATATTTACCTATAATTTCAATGGCCTGTGATGTAAACATCTCTTTTTGATGGGAATTACACTTGGAAACAGTGTCATTTGCCCACCCTCCCATCTCATGCCCAATTATTCAGTAGCAATTTACTGTCAATTCTACTTTTCTCATATTTACTGAACACATATCTTCTTTATTCCCTCAGTTCATTTTCATTATCTTTCATCTTCATGACTGTAGCAGAGCCTGACTAGTTACACACTACCGGTTCCCTTTTTCTCTGGGCACACAGCTAGATGATGTCCCAGCTTCCCTCACACCCAGCCAAAGCCATGTGACTGCATTCTAGCTAATGGAATGGGTGTGCATGTTTGCTCACCTTCTCTTTCTCCTCTGCATTCTATGAGCTGAGTGGAGTAGACTCCATAGAACTAAAGGATGACTAAGCCAAACATATAAGGAGGCTGAGGCTTGAGTTGCAATTTGGAGGAGAGCTGTGTGTCTCTATGAGCCGCTTGACCAGGAACCCCTGCAGTGGACTGCTGGAAAAGCCAGAGGGATACTTTTATGGTGCTGACACTAAAATGGAAGGATTATTTAACAGTAGATAGCCTATCTGACTAGTATACTACTAAAATAGCCTTGTTTCCCAGGTTTTTTGCCTTAACTTAATGATGAGTCCATCTTTACTGAAATCTTTTTATCTTCCTAAAACAGCACTTTGTAACCATTACCCCCATTAAAAAAATGATCCACAGACCTACTAAATGGACACCTACTAATCACTTATTAGGTTTGGGGCTAATTTTTTAAAGAAACTTACCGTTGACAACTTTGTACCTGGCTTTCTGGGATCTCTGTGTTTGCCTCTCATTGCACACCCTTACCCCATGTCTAAATTCCTGACACGCTAGGTTACTTGCTATTCCTGACGTATGATTTAGATTTTTTTTTTTTTGGCCTCCATGCCCTTGATTCCTCTGTCTTCTCAATGTTTCTAAACCTGACGTTTCCTTGAAGCTGCCATGTAAATGCTACCATTACCAGAAAGTTTTTATTTCCTTGACTCCCAGGTGAAAGTAATCTCTCTTTTGGTCTCTCTTTCATTCTTGCTCTGATTCCCACAGCATTTGGTTTCTCTTTATGAATTCTCCAAGTGCAGACCGATGGCTCCCTACCCGCCCTGTTCACACTGTATCTCTAGCCCATAGTAGGTACTTTTTTGGAACGAATATCACTTACTCATTGGGACTTACCACAGCATCAGCAGTTGAATATATATCGTTGTTTAAGGAATGTGAAATTCAAGTTCCCTTCAGGTTCTATCTGTTTAGAGTTTCACACATAGAAGTAGCTTTACTTTGCCTCTCCACATATCCATTCTTCCTCAGCCCTCTTTAGCTCAGTGATGGCTTTCCATCCCTCCAGTTGCCTAAAGCAGAAACCCTGGATGACTTTTCTCTCCTCTTCACTGCCTTCCCCAGCCCCCACTGATGCTGCCCCCTAAGGGGCCCCTACTGCATCTCAGCTTTTCCAGCCCCTTACCTCTGGCTGCTACTGTCACCCAGCGGGCTTTCCTGCCTTTTGTCTGTTGCTTAATTTGCCCACACCCGAAGTCCACTAGCTAAACTGCAGCCAGATGGACTTCCTAAAATCAAACGCAAATCTCCTCTTGTTCTTTATCCACTTGAAGTCCTGAAGAGGCTCTTGAAGGACTTCACAATCAAGTTCTAGGTAAAGTAAGCAGGACCTCCTCCTTAGCTCTTTGTAACTTAATTCATTAACACAATGAATATATAGGAAGCATCCTTCTAAATGCCAGGTACTGCTGTCAGCTCTGGAGACTGGCATTCAAGGAAAACAAACCAAATCTGAGCATTCGCTGAGCTTCCCTCCGAGACATGCAGAGACAAAAAAAAAAAAAAAAGAAGAAGAAGACAACGACGAAGATGAAATGGTACATCATTTAGCATGTTAGAAGGTAACAAGTTTTGTGTAAAACTGAGCAAATAATGGAGTATGGGAGTGAAGATTTGGAGGAAAGATTACAATTTAAAGGAGGTCATCAGGGTAGGCCCTTAGTGAGAAGATATCATTTGAGGTGAAAGAGGAGGAACCCTGCAGACAGAGGGAGTAGGCAGTGCGAAGTCCTGGGGCAGAAGCGTGTCTAGCCTGTATGCAAAGTTGGATCCTATAATCCTTCAGTAATCTGTGCTTCAGCCACAAAGACCTATTTCCAGTTCCTGAACAATTCTCTTCTGAGAGTTTGCATATTAACCCATCTATCTAGAATGCCCTTCCCTTCCTTCGTTTGCTGTGTAACTCCTCCATCCTTCAGCTGGGCACTGGCACTCTTAAATCTTAGTATGCAGACAGATCATGGGCATGGGTCCTAGCAGTCTACATTTCTAACAAACTCCCAGGGGATGCTGAGCCTGGATAGTCTGTGGGTCACAAGAGTAGGCAGTCAGAGAGGGCTGGTCTAGGTCAGTGGTTTTCAGCCTTGGATCCTCCTGGAACCACTGGGGGACCTTATAAATACCTCCCGTCTCCACAACAATGCCACATCGGCCCAGTGAAATCAGAGGTTCTGAGAGTGGGGGTCAGGCATCGGTATGTTTTCAAGTCTCCAGGTGATTTCACTGTGCAGGCAGGCTCAGAACCTATGGAGTCTCTACAGTCTCTTCTAAGTCAGGAAGCTGTCACTGGGATGGCCAGGCCTTTCCACACAGAACGTCCTCGACACTGCTTGGGCCTGCCATGATATTCAGGACACAGAGCTGTAGCACGATGGCTCTGATCACAGACTGTAGAAATGACAGAAATGGGTTCACATCCCATTGCTGAACTTTGGGCAGGTTGCTTTACCTCCCTCAGCCTCAATTTCATCTCTAACATGAAAATCATTATATCTAACATTTTGTCTATTTAAGAATTTTAAAAAAGTAATTACACCCAGCACTTTGCTGATAGCCACTAATTTGAGGCTGCTGTTGACATTAAGTATGAGATTTTGCAGCATTGCAGCTTTTGTTGTTGTTGTTGTTTATTGTTTGTTTAAACAAAGATGCTTGCCTGTTCTCTCGATTTCTTTCTGAAGAGCATCCACATGGAAAATAACAACAGCCCCTAGGGAAGCCTGGATCAGCTTAAGCACCATCAAGGGAACTCTTTTCAATAGTTAATTTCCTCCTCTGCCCTCAGCTCCCAAAGCTATCCTGGGAGGAAGTCACTGTTTTACTTTATGAAACATTTGCTCATGAAAATAGACAGTAATTCTAAGCAGTCTTTTGGCAAAGAGACCCTTCTTCCTATCCCGGTCACCCTTGTACATAGTGAGCAAAGGGGATGTACTCCCTGGGACTGACACTCTTGCCTGTCTTCACTTGCTAGTACTGGATGATAGTTCTGATTGCTTTACATGAATCAAACACTCTCTTGGTAGAAGCTGCAACAGCAATCAAATCATTAGGGTGGTTCCACCTAATTAGTAAGTCACACACACATTTGTCTCTGGGTATTTGGGAAGGGATCATGGAACCAGTGAGGCCAGGTTTCCATTTCTTCTAAGCCACTGGCACCCTGAGAAGTGAGAGCATTTTCCATACTCTTTGATGGTGAGTTTTCACCCGCACCAAATATTTGAGCATTAGGACAGGCCTCAAATCCTGCCTCTTCCCCACCCCCCAGGCCTGGCTAGCAAATCCTCAGAAAGAAGATATGTAAAATTTTATCATAATTTCAAGGATGGTTGAAAACCCTGCTCCAAGATACCTCTGTTTAAACCCACACCCAGCCCTCTACTCTGTTCATTTCCCTCAATATGCTGACTTACATTTCTACCCTATTCTCATGAATTTACTTACACTGGACTCTCCTCTTTCTTTTCTTGTACATCTAAAATTTCAGAAGCAATTTTTCCTAGAAATAAGTTATTAAGATTGGTTGGATTTAGTAATGTTATCAGTACAATTAATTCAGTTAATACATGAAGAGAGCTTGGAATAATGACCGGTACATGGTAGGTGCCCAATAAATGGCACTAAGATAATTGCTATCACTGCCATTATAATACAAGGTCAGCTGTCTTAGACTTTAAATAATCTTGTGGACCAGCCTATATTTTAGACATTTTTTAATAACAGTTGAGTGTCAGCTAGGCATTAAGTATTATGCTAAGTGCAGTATATACTTTAGCTCAGTTAATTCACAACAGCTCTATAAAGATCATACTATTATTTCTTGCCTGAACAATAAAGAAACGGAAGCTCAGCTAGGTTAAGGAACTGAGTCAAAGTCACACAGGTAGGAAGAGCTAGTGCCAGGATTCAAACACACGGCTACTCTGTCCTTAATTCGCTCTCGTAGTCATGATGTTCAACTTCCTAATGGAACAATAATGCTTGGTCCTCCCTGTCCATTTTTGCTGCTTGCAACTCAAAGCTGTCAAGGTCATCAGAAACAAGTAAAGTTTGTAACAGTCTAGAAGAGTCTAAGGAGACATGACAACTAAATGTAATGTGGTGTCCTTATGGGATCTTGGAACAGAAAACAGATGTTAGGTTAAAACTAAAGGAATCTAAATAAAGTTGGTTAATAATAATGTATCAGTATTGGTTCCTCAATTTTGACAAATGTAGCACAGTAATGTTATCCATATGGGAAACTGAGCACAAATTACACAAGAACTCGCTAACATTCTTGCCACTTTTCTGTAAATATAAAACTCTTCTTAAAGAGAAAGTTTCCTTTTTTAAAAGTCATTGAATCCTTGTTCAAGGTCATACTTGGAATAGTATGTCTAACTATAACATTTCAGTAAACAAACAAAAAAACAAACAAAACAAACCCCAGAGGATTGCACTGATTAATGTGCATTTTGGAGCTTGGAACATTATGGCCATTTGTGAGTTTTCTAAACCAAATTATCCACCTTCTAAAACACCTCATTAAATATAAAATGGTTATACAGCAGGATCCCAGAATTGGTGGTAAAGTCTTCCTCTGAAATTCTGACCAGAGTAACGAATATTTGTGCCATTGTTTAGAAAAACAAAAAAACAAGACAACAACAACAACAAAACCCTACTTTAATGAAAACAGAGAAAGTGTTATGTAGGATATTAAGGCTGAGAATCCAAATTCAATTATGCTGCGAAAAGCTCTTTTCCACAAATGTGCCAAAGCAACATTAAGGATCAGTGCAGCCTCATTCCAACGGTATGGAAAAGAGAGAGAGCTCAGTTCAAGGTCAGGTTGCTCATGATATGATATCTACAATACCCTGCAGAGGAGGCACTTTTCAAATAGGAAGTCCTGAATACATACATATGTGGGTTACTTAAAGACGTTTGTGCAGGGAGATAGTTAAATGTCATGGAATTCCTTGGTGCAGTGTGTAAAAAGTAAGGGAGAGAAAAAGGCTCCTAGTAACAATTCCTTCAAACATTTAGCAAAATTCAAGGGTTCATTCCTTACTGGTCGATGTGAGAATTTAAAAATTTGTCCACAAATCCTCTGACACCCCTCCTATCCAGTGCTATGTCCTGTACACTTCAAACTGTAGGCTTCAACCAACAGCACAGAGCAGATGTGGCATAATGCTTCCAAAGGTAGGTCATAAAAATGCATGTGTTTCTGCTTTGCTCACAGGAATAATTGGTCTGGAAGCCTCTAGCCTCTGTGTCTACTCTGGCCCCACTGTTGGTCGAGAACTGGCCACCATTTGACCATACCATGTGAAAAACTCTGAGCCAAATGCTTATTGAATACTTATTGAATAAGCCAACACTTATTTTAGTCAAATACTTACTGAATTCTTGGCCCACAAATATCTTGGAGAGATGGTAAAATTGTTGTTGTTGTTTTTTAAAATACTGTTTCCTCATCACAGATTCTATGTGTACGTATGAATTCTGTTTCTAGCAGACTTATTTTCTTTTTTAAAAGTTGCATTAGCATGTGATGTGATGAGCACTGGGTGTTATATGCAACTAATGAATCATTGGATATTATATCTTTTTTTTAAAGATTTTATTTATTTGACAGAGAGAGATCACAAGTAGGCAGAGAGGCAGGCAGAGAGAGAGAGGGGGAAGCAGGCACCCCACTGAGCAGAGAGCCCGATGTGGGGCTCGATCCCAGGACCCTGGGATCATGACCCAAGCCAAAGGCAGAGGCTTTAACCCACTGAGCCACCCAGGCACCCCTGAACATTATATTAAAAGCTAATGATGTACTATACATTGGCTAATTGAATTTAAATTTAAAAAAAATAAAAATAAACTTTTTTTAAAAGTTGCAATATAGAGTGCCTGGGTGGCTCATTCAGTTAAGTGTCTGCCTTCTGCTCAGGTCATGATCCCAGGGTCCTGGAATCAAGTCCTGCGTTGGACTCCCTGCTCCACGGAGAGCCTGCTTCCCCCTCTCCCTTTGCCTGCTGCTCCCTCTAGTTGTGCTCTCTCTCTCTTCTCTCTCTGTCAAATAAATAAATAAATAAATAAAACCTTTAAAAAAATAAAAGTTGCATTAGCCATCTTTTGATGGGAATTTGATTTGTTAAGTTTGTTTTTGTTTTGTTTATTGACATATAGTTGATACACAATGTCACATCAGTTTTAGGTGTATATTATTGCTGTTTTAATTCACTAAATGTTGAGGTGAGGTATTATGCAACAAGAGCTAACTGGAATAGTCCGTTTATAATTGCTCAAAAAAACGCTGGGCTAACATGAAGTGTCAGTACAGAGTATCACGATTTGTTGACTGTATTGTGTTAAACCTGGTCATAGAACCATAAATTTGTAAATTCATATTAATGGAAAGTAGTAGTATTTTTTTTTAAGATTTTATTTATTTATTTGAGACAGAGAAAGAGCATAGCAGGGAGGAGGATCAGAGGCAGAGGGAGAAGCAGGCTCCCCGATCAGCAGGGAGCCCAATGTGGACTCGATTCCAGGACCCTGAGATCATGACCTGAGCCAAAGGCAGACACTTAACCGATTGAGCCACTCAGGCACCCCTATAGTATTTTATTTTAATCTTATTTTATTTCTACCTTAATTTAGAAAACAAACATTACTAAGCAACTACCATGTGTAAGGCATCAGGACAGGCATTAGGAATTCAATGCTGTAAAAGACAAATAGATCTTTAGTTTTGTGGTGCTTACACTCTAGTGGGAGAAACAGACAAAAACAAATAAACAATTCAAATGATCACTCATTATGATAAGTGCCATAATGGAAACCCACAAGCTGCATGGAAACATCTCACTTTTGACAGGTGGTTAAGAAAGATTGCATGATACCGGTAGCTATCCTTACTATAGAGAGCATAATGTATAGAATTGTCAAATTACCACATTATACACCTGAAATTAATACAACACTGTATGTCAACTAACTGTCAATGAATATAAATTGAGACATAAATATAGAAAACATTTTGAGAATGCAAGACAGCAAGCAAGCAAGCAGGGTATCTCTGAGAAGATGACATTTAAGACAGGACCAAAGAGTGAAGGAATAACCAGTCATGTTAAGAGCAGCAGAAATGTTCCTGGAAGAGGAATAACACGGGCAAAGCCCCTGGAGGTAGAAATATGCCACCGTGAAACCCACGTGGCTGAAGCTCCATGTGTCGGGGTCATGGGGAAGAAGCAGTTCCAACAAAGAACGCCCCTTCAGTGTTAGAATGGTGTTTGGGGGAGATGGTTTTCCCATAAAAGATTTTATTTCTCACCCTAACTCCTGCATACAAGCATAGTCACGTGATTGAATCCTGGCCAAAAGAATGGGGGTGGGAGTAGCAGGCTAGACTGTCACATCGGAGCCCCCGAATGACCACATGAAGCAAAGGCCCAGGCTCCCTCCTTCTTCCCAGCAACATGAGTAAGAAAAAAACCTCCATGATTTCAGAGTTTCGCTTTTATAGCAGTTAGTATTACCTTAATTGAAACAAGGGAGAGAGATACAAGATTCAGCTGGAATTTATAATGAGGGGCTGGATCAAATGGTAAGGAATTTGATTTTTACTCTAAGAGTACTGAGAACCCATTACTGCATGCAGAGAAGTGAGATGATCTGATTGACATTTTGAGATCACTATGGTCTCTGTAGAGATTGGATTGGAAAGTGGAAGAGTAAAGGTATCATGTTGGATTATTACAAAGGGTCAACATGAAGTCAAGGAATGACGTCCTATGTTCTGTCAACTGGGGACTTGCAGCTTGGTCCAGAAGAGCAAAGTTCACAGAATCAGAGTTTCTTTTAAATGAAAAGGAATAATCACCTGGTTCAAGAGAGTGATTTGTATATTATCCTGCAGCTTTTAGATTTTCTGAAACTCTTAATAAACACTTCATATGTTTTAGAAAACATAATCTAACTTATATATCACCTCACCCTGGCTATGTCGAGGAAAGTCTACATCAAGTTTCTCACCACTTGAGATACATATAAAATAGCTGGCTGAGATCCTACAAAGGCAGTGTGATCTGTATGAAGGCAAGCACCATCTTCCTGCTCCAAAAACCGAGCTCTGAGCATGACCTGAGACTCTATAGCAAATTAAGATATCATCACCGTTAGGATTGAAGAACTCAGGTGGACACAATGAGGAACTAGTCCAAAGTAAACCACCCTGCCAAACACAAACCTGGGGAACACAGGAGGCAGAACACTTTCTCTGCCCAGAACCGTGTGTAATTGGGGGAGGTGGGTGGGTAAAGTCAGAGGATGAAGTGTTTGAGCACAAGTTTATCCAAGAAAGAAGCATTATGGCATATGAGAAAAACCTGATTGGATGACAGGCACAGGAAGGGTTGGTCAGAGGGAAACAGTCTACCACCACACCCATAAAAACCCCTTGACTTATCAATTCAGGTGGCAACCCTCCCCGGTCCCTCCCTCCTCAGGAACTTTGTACTATCACTTTGCTATCATTCAATAACCTTGCTTTGCTGCCCACTAAAAAGGAAAAAAGAAAAAAGAAAAGAAAAGAAAAGAAAAGGAAAAAGAAGCAGCAACGTTATGTCATATGATAATATAGGGTCTGTTATTTCTTTGCTTTATCTTGCAATTGTTATCTACTAATCTAACTTTCATTAGAGACTCTTTTCTGAGAAAGAATCTTTAGCTAAAAACGAAGTTCAGGTGATTTTAGTTATCTTCCACGAGTTAGTATCTTCAACGCCCTGTTACATTTTGTTAAAAGATATTCTAGACATGTTCCCCAAAATGTAATGGGTTAAATCTGAAACAATAGAGTCTAAAATACGTAAAATATATATGCCTACAATCTAACATTATAAGGATGTTTGTTGCTTTTTTATGTTTAAATATAAAGTCTATCAAAAGGCATCTTATTCTGCAAAACTTAGGGCTACCAATATTAAAGGAACAGAAGCCTATAAATGGCCTCAGGAATGCTAACTGAAATACATCCAGGTATCAGCACATTTATTCTCCGGAAATTACATATATATATATATATATTTTTTTTTTTAAATTTTCTTCTTTCAGAGAATATCTATCAGCCTGAAGTTTTTGTTGTTGTATTGTAGTGGTGAGTGCTTTTTGATATGGTCTATTTTATCTGCATGAAATCCTCTGATTTTATGAGGGAAATCATATCCAACACACACATCAAAACTAGTCCTAACTGTGAATGCCCCAGAAATACTCGCAGAAGGCAAAATGATTGAAAGCTAGAAACTGCACACATTAACAATTTTTAGTTTTTAATCTACTTTCAGTTTGACCCATGCAATTACATGACCTGAAGGACAAAAATGCAGCTATTTACAAATACTCAAAGTGATTCCCAAAGAGCATGACAGTTCTTATCTCTTCTAAAGAGTCTAGACTCAAGCCAGACATATAGTATTTCTTGATTTTCTCACCCAGAAGACTTTGCTCTGACTTGGGGTTATCACTCTAAAGTATTTCAAACTGATTCCAGAGACCCTGGCCAATCATCCATTTGTCCGTTTCACAAGAGTAAGGAGTCTTTACCATGTGACACTTATACTACTATATCGCGGACCCTACATAAATATAACATCACCTTTACCCTCGAGAACAGAACAGAATCATCTGTAATACCATGTATTACAGGCTTTGGGACCAAAGACAAGGGACAATTAACTCTAACTGAATGACCCCAGGCCTCAGTAGTCAATGAGTTCATTGGCACATGAATTCTCACATGTTGCTGATTTGGTATGTTTCCTCCAAGACCTCAGTTTTTTTTTTAATTTTTTTTGATTATTGTTTTTTTATAAAATCTTAAATAGCACACAGAGGGAGAGGGAGAGGAAGAAGCAGAATCCTTGCCAACCAGGGAGCCCTATACAGGACTCAATCCTAGGACCTAAGCCCAAGGCAGCTGCTTAACCAACTGAGGCACTCAGGCACCACAAGACCTCAGTCTTGAGGAAAGAAAAGCCTCCCTTACTATTTCAAAGAGTCTCTAGGGGGCATCTCAAATAATCTTTCCATTTTTCCCTCTAGGCCTCTGTGTCCACTGGTCAACACAATCTCCTTCATGTTCTGTCATTGACAGGTAAGGACACTTAATGATTGGTGTGATATTGGGTGGCACAATTAGTGCCATATTTTGTTTTCCTGTCATGTAGGCGGCTATAAGCTTCTTCCCCAAATCTCTTTCTCCATAGGGCTCATATTTTGTGGTGGGGACCAGAATTGACACCTATTGCCATTACATTCTGTCCATTTCCTTGGGTTTTATTTGTATCCAAGTGATATCATATGTATTCTTCTGTAGGTTTTTTCCCCTTTACCAGTATTTTAAAATATAATATATTAAGGGGCACAGGGGTGACTCGGTCAGTTACACGTCTACCTTAGGCTCTGGTCGTCATCCTGGGGATCCAGACCTTCACTGGGCTCCCTGCGCAACGGGGAGTCTGCTTTTCCCCCTCCTTCTCCTTCTGCCCCTCCCCCCACTCATGCTCCCTCCTTCTCTCTCAAATAAATAAAATATGTTTAAAAAATAATAAAAATAAAATATAGTATATGAGCATACCAACAACAGGTATTGGCCTTTGCATTCCACTCACTTCTTATTTTCCAAAGTGGGTGCTCAGTGCTCTCTGTGAATGTACCAGTTTTCCCACCATCTTACCAATGCTTGATATTATCAATTTAGCTTCTACTAATCCAGTAGGCAAAAAAATGGAATCTTGTATTTATTTCCTGAGGAGTAGTGAGGGTGAGCATTATATTTGGACACATCTGCCTCCTTATATATACCTTGGCTTCACTTGCTTCCCAGGTTCTCCATTATTTACTTGGCTTCTGTTGTAGCAGCAGCCAAGGGACTTCACACATACGTGTGATTCTACTGCCTGGAACCAAGTAGTCACTTACTCGAGAATATAGGATTCCATCTTGGCCATTAACATGTAGTCAGGCCAACCAGCATTCTGACTCTTCTCACACTTGCAGTGAAATGAAACACCACACCACAGGTTCAGGATCCTTCTTCTGAGGGAATGTTACCACATAAAAGGGTCAAAATCCACTAGACTAACTTTGAACAGTGGAGAACCAGATGATAGGAATCTGAGAGGATAAACTTCATCCCTCCCTGCCTACCATAGCTGGCTCTGAAATATAGTATCTATGAACAAGCTGTTCCAAAGACAACCCATTTGTACAAGTAGACAGACATACCATTCAACTATCTCTTGGCTTTCTGTGAAGCAGTAGCCAGACTGTAACACATCATCTTGCCTGTTCCCCTCCCTCCCTTTCCCATCAGAAGCCTGTAGCAGATTGTACCTTTTTTGGGAGGCAACAAGATTCATTAACAATTTCTGAAGAATGTAATGTTTTAGATTGAGTCTATGTTTCAGAAAGAGGACTCTGGAGACATTATGGAAAGTGAGTAGGAATTAGGGAGAAAGTAAGACAGGAGACATGTTTTTAGGAGTTTATTCCACTGGTGTATGTGCCAGTTAGGGTAGCAGTGGAAATAAAGAACGTCATACTGAAGAGAGTTTGGGGAATTAAGTGTTGATTAGATCATTCCTGAGGAGAATCTAGAGGGAGGAAGGGTAAAGCATTGAAAAACAACAGTTGTTAAAGAGTGAAGAAAGAGGAGGGATTGAGAAGTCTACGAAAGACAGGCCAAGAGGTAAGAGAATTTGGAGAAGAGAGAATTTCAAGAAAAGACTGACTAATGATGGTCCATAATGTGGAAAGGTCGAATAGACTAAGAATGAAAGAGGAGCTACAAATCCAGCCATCGGGTATTACCATACGTCAGCAGCAAAGGAGGGATGGAGACTAGAAACACAGTAGGTATCAAATAAAGATAGGTTGGTATAATAAGGTGATTGAACAATGGTCTGAAGTAGTAGTAGAAACCCAATGGGAAACCCAGGGTCTGGGAGCCTCCAGCTAAGAGAGGCCAGGATGGCAATTTCAACGTAGGCCTTGGGGAAAATGTCAAGATTTCTTAGGCAAGAAGGTAGAAGGTAAAAGAAGTATTTGGAGGAAAAGCCAGAAAAGCAATATTTACTGGAAACTGAAAAGAAGTTCTAGAGAATTCAGAGGAATGGGATAAAAGGAGATCAGTGGAGGTGGGTTTGGGAGTAGTTTTCATTTCATTCCACCTTTCTGGATTCAAAGCATTTGTGGTAAATTTACCCTCCATTTTCTAGCTAGCCCCAGGGTTTACAGTCATCAAGGTGTTTAGATTTGTGGTTTCCTGGGAAGCCATTCTGCCCCCTATTACTATATATTATCAGTGCTTGAAATGCCCCAATATAAATCCATTAACCTATTTATAGATTCTTCTGGGATAATAATCTCTAACTTGGGTGTGCAGATTAGATGAGAGCAAGGCCCTGTGGGCATTAGACTCCAGGAGTGTTGCGGCTCCAAGAAGTAGAAAGAGATGTCTTGAAGAGTAGGACATTAAAAATAAAATTTACCTACTTCATTATTTTTATTAAGGACAAGGCCTCCTTCTAAAACCTGTAAAACTACTGTTCCTTTACGTAAGTTACTATGTCTCCTGCAAACACACACAGACACACACAGTCCCCTTCCTTTTAAAAGTAAACTTTGGAGAATGCAAAAAAAGACTTTATACCATTCTGCATGAATAACTGCAAATACAAAAGAGACACCCAAAATAAAAATCAACTATTTAGAATATGACTTGTTTAGGGGTGCCTGGGTGCCTCAGTCTATTGGGCAACGCCTTCGGCTCAGGTCATGATCCCAGGGTCCTGGGATGGAGCCCCACATAGGGCTCCCTGCTCAGCAGGGAGCCACTTCTTCCCTGCCTGCCACTCCCCCTGCTTGTGCTTGTGCATTCTCTCTCTCTCTGTCAAATAAATAAATAAAATCTTTAAAAAAAAATAAAATGTGACTTGTTTAAAACATGACTTTGGCTGTTTCAAAATAGCCAAAGCAATCCTGAAAAAGAGGAACAAAGCTGGAGATAACACAAGTCAAGATTTCAAGATATACTACAAGGTAGTAATCAAAAGAGTGTGACACTGGCATGAAAATAGACACAAAGATCAATGGAACAGAATAGAGAGCCCAGAAATGAACCCATGGATATACAGTGAATCAATCTACAATAAAGGAGGCAAGAACATACAATGGGGAAAAGACAGTCTCTTCAACAAATGGTGCTGGGAAAAGTGGACAGCTACATGCACAAGAATGAAACTGGACCACTGTCTTACACAATATACAAAAATAAACTCAAAATGGACCTAAATATGAGTCTTGAAACCATACAAGTCCTACAAGTAAATATAGTCAGGGAGCTCTTTGACATCAGCCTTAGCAACATTTTTCTAGATATGTCTCTTCAGGCAAGGAAAACAAAAGCAAAAATAAACTATTGGGACTATGCCAAAATAAAAAGTTTTGACACAGGAAAGGAAACCATCAATAAAATTAAAAGACAACCTACTGAATGGGAACAGATATTTGCAAATGACAGATCTGATAAGAGGTTAATACCCAAAATGAATAAAGAACTTGTAACTCAACACCAAAAAAAGAAAAAAAAAAACAAATAATCTTATTAAAAAGAGAGCAGAGGACCTATAATAGTTTCCCAAAGAACACATACAGACGACCAATGGATACATGAAAAAATGCTCACCATTACTAATCATTAGAGAAAAGCAAATCAAAACCACAATGAGATGTCTCCTCATACCTGTCAGAATGGCTAAAATAAACACAAGAGATAATAAATGTTGGTGAGGATGTGGAGAAAAAGGAACCCTTGTGCACTGTTGGTGAGAATGTCAGTGCAGCCACTATGGAAAACAGTATGGACGTGTCTCAAAAAATTAAAAACAGAACTACTATATAATTTAGTACTTCCATTACTGGGCATTTAATCAAAGGAAACAAAAACACCATCCGAAAAGATATATATACCCCTATGTTTATTGTAGATTATTTACAGTAGCATAGACATAGATGCAGCTGAAGTACCTACTGATAGATGAATGGATAAAGATATGTACACACACACACACACACACACTCACACACACATGCACACACACAGGAATATTACTCAGCTGAGAAAAGGGATGAGCTCTTGCCATTTGCAACAACATGGATAGACCCAAAGGGTACTATGCTAAGTGAAATAGGTCAGACAGAGAAAGACAAACACCATATGATTTCACTTAAAGGTGGAATCTAAAAAACAAAACAAATGAACTGACAAATAAATACACTCTTAAATACAGAGAATAAGCTGGTGGTTGCCAGAGGGGAGGTAGGTGGAGAGAGGACTGAAATAAAGTGGATTAAGAAGTATAGACATCTTTAAAAAAAAGTTATAAAATAAATAAAAGTCATAAAATAGATAAAAAATAAAGTTATATAAAAATTTTTAAAAAGTTATAAAATAAATTTAAAAAGTTATAAAATAAATAAATCACAGAGATGAAAAGTATAGCATAGAGAATACAGTCAGTAATATAATAATAGGGTGCTTGGGTGGCTCAGTGGGTTAAGCCTCTGCCTTCAGCTCAGGCCATGATCTCAGGGCCCTCTGCTCAGCAGGGAGCCTGCTTCCCCCACCCTCTCTGCATGCCTCTCTGCCTACTTGTGATCTCTCTCTCTGTCAAATAAATAAATAAAAATCTTTTCAAAAATAATATTATAGTAATGTTATATAGTGAAGATGGTGAGTATACTTACAGGAACACTAAGTAATATATACAACCTTTGAATCAGTATGTTGTACACCTGAAACTAATATAACATTGCATGTTAATTACATTTCCATAAAAAAGAAAACTAAACAATACTGTAAGAAATGGCAAGTATATTAGCTTATGAAGCTAACTGAATCATAGGAAAAGTGATTTTAAGAGGAGAAATACAGAGATAGAAGCCTATTTTAACTAAAATAGATAATTGCTAATGAACATAAGCTACATCTGTCATGTTCATGAAAAAAATGTTTCTATTACTATCTACAAATCAATTTCCTTAGTAAGAGTTCAGGACAATTTTCAATATTTTTCAAAACATTAATTATGACATACGACTTACTTCTAGATAGTTTGATCTCAAGTCAAAATTACTTTTAACCTCACACTCACTTCCACCTCAGCTAAGGTATGTGAGATATTAAAACCTAAGTCAGACAGAGAGATCTCTTTCATCAAGAATCTCCGATGAGGGCATATGCTCCCTCTTTACAGGACAAAACAACGCCTCCTTTTCTCCATGTCGCTTAGCACGTGGACGATTATGAATACTTTTAAAGTCGATGGTATTTAGATACAGGCTTCCTGTTACAGAATAATAAGTCACAGTAATAAAAGACACAGCATAAGGAATAACACAAAAAGTGTGTAATTGCTTATATATATTTCAATGGTATTTATTTCTATCTCACTAAACAAAAACCATATAACCAAACAAAACCAAAAATACCAAAAGCAAAGACAGAAAAAAAAAAAAAAGAGTGACTTGTGCTTTATAGTCAAAATGTCTGGCTGAGCTGTTTTTTAATCAGGTGTTGGGAAGTATATCCTACAGTCAAGTTCTTCAATTATTGAAAGCCTCCCTCCGAAAAAAAACTGTAAAGCGCCTTGCAAGTTATATCCTGACTAACATGTTATTAAAAAAAAAAAGATACCATAAATGAAAGTTAATTGGAAGAAGAGGTCAAAAGAATGCCTCACAATGGCTAGAAATTTGCTTCTAGTTTCATTGAAGAATCAAGACACTGGAATGGCAAAATGAGATCACAGAGCTAAAAATGTACAAATGTGTTCAGAGCAATGGGATATATATATTTTTTTAAGGGCAGACCTGAATCGGTCCACCCGAAGATATGCAGACCCAGTCAGGGTTATTATCTATCTTGGGGAGGTAACTAAATTATTCCCAGCATTTTGGGGACTTCCTCCATAGTCCTTTCGAGTTCCTCAGTGGCGAAACTGGGACACTGGGCTTCATTTTGGGAAACAGTCAAAAAACAGTTCAGAGCTTGGTTTGATAAATCCGATGGATTACAAGAGGGAGAATCACCACCTTTTGTTAAAGAAGGGAGGGAGGTTATAAATTGATGCAAATTACTTTTGAACACCTTATAAACTGGCTCTGGGGGAAATTCTTTACCCAGGGAATTTTTAAAAGTGTTTCAAGAAATGACAGTATTATTGGAATAAGTATATATACATACACTCTAAAATAACAACTTTAGAGAGGAAAACATACATTGAGATGCATAAGGTCCCTCCAAGGTTGCTATAGAGTGGCGAGCTTGTACTCAGTATGTTATTTTTAATGCATTTTAAAGAAAATATGTGATAAGGATTATCTAAATTCTTGTATATGTTAAACCTCATTACTTTGTAGTGATACTGCATACTCCCTCCATGAGATTATAGGAAACATTTTATATACACTGAATTCAAAAGTCTTTTGCAGACAGGTGGTTGATGAATTACCAGATCTTTAATTCATAAATTTAACTTGTTACACTCATTTGGTTTATTGTGCATAATACACACAAACCCTGAGTGATTCATACAAACTATTTTTTACTCATAAAAACATGCCAGAACCTTTTCAGAGAGTTGCTTTTGTCTCTTTTTAGATTGCTCATTCTTCAATGTGTATAAACAAGCAAGTGCTTTGATATTCAAATTAATAAAAGCAGTCAAAACGAGAAATGAATCCATCTGAAAATTATATGCTTCCATTTGATGCATATTAATGAAAAGCTCACACACAAAGTTATTTGAGAGGGTATTTACTTTACAAGCAATGAAAAACTCCTTGCAGGTAAAACAGACAGAAAGGCTATTTCACAGTTAATCACAAAGTAGGAGTGCCTCCCTGCGAATGGCTAGGAGCTTGGACTTTGAGGCTGGGTGGTTGGAGGGAGGGAATTTGAATTTAACCCTGACTCGGCTATTCATTAGCTGTATGACTTTGAGCGAATTACTTGACTTCTTTGAGCCTTCATTTATTCACTAATAATAAGGAAAGAATAACAATACCCATTTCAGAAAGTGATTTTAAGAATTAAATAAGAGAGTACATGTAACTTTCTTAGCTTAGTACCTGGGACTTAATTAGTTGTCATTATTAATATGATTATTAAGTTGGGGGCACCTGGGTGGTTCAGTTGGTTAAGCGACCAGCTCTTGATTTCAGCTCAGGTCATGATCTCAGGGTCCTGGGATAGAGCCCCACAGTGGGCTTTGTGCTCAGCAGGGAGCCTGCTTGTCCCTTCCCCTCTGTTCCTCCCCACCCCCACTCACAGGCGCGCACACAAACGCTCTCTCGCTCTCAAATAAATAAAATCTTTTAAAATATATCTGATTAAGTTTGACAACTTTTTTTTTCTGCGTATCACTTTTCTCTCCTATAAAATGAAGTTACCTAATTAATCAGTGAGAATGAGGTGACAGAAAATTTAAAGAAAATTTAAATGTTATGCAATACTGGAAACTGTCATGAAATAGAAAATACTATTTTGTCTAAATTTCAACGAACAATAAAATGCTTTACTCCCCCCAGGCTAATTCCAGCTAAACACATCTTCTCAAGGGCTTACATCTCCTCTCTTAGAAAAAGGAGTTTGGTAATTTCAATCTGAGGTGATTGAGTTTCTCTGGGCTTCGCAAACAGATGGGATCATAGTAAGAACAAAAAAATCAAATTTCGTTGGTTCCTATCCCCATCAGGTGGGACCTGCAAGCAAATTTCTTTCTAAATACCTCCCACACCCACACACTCAGGTGTGCCTGGGAGTCCCCACAAGGTATCTCCTGTGTGCTCACAAACATCTCTCTGAGCTCCTGTCTCCATATGGCACCTGCTAGGTTCTTTGTCTCCTTGTCCAGCTCTTCTGTACCAATCAGGCGGATGGAACTGGTGAGGGTGGAGGAAACCGCAAGGGCTAGTGGTTCAGAAGGTCCAGGGTCACTCTTATGCTGGAGGTCAACACACAACCAACCTCACTGAAGGGAAACTTCCCAAAAGGTTCACCCAAGGCCCGAACCAATTCTTGGCAGCCCATGCAGAGATCCTGAAACCAAGCTCATTGCCATGTTCTGAGACAAGAGGTAAGTCCCTTTGCTCTTATATCCCCAAAGCTCTTTTCTTCATCTTCCCCCACCCAGTCTCTGTTTGGGGGAATAAGGTGTACAGCCCTTCCTCAGGTCCAGTTCCTAATTAAGCTCTCCTTGCCCCTCCCCAGCTCTCTCCATCACAAGACATTTGTGGAATATAAACAAGACTGGCATTGAAAAAGTAAGAAGTACTTCCTCCTTTCATGGCCTGGGGACTCTGGCTAGATGGATGAGAGGGTTATAACTTTGGAGTGCTGAAGTGGTTCAAGTTTTTGCAATGTATTAGGTGGGCTCATTACTGCTCTGCAGAGCACTTTTAACTTACCTGGAATCTTTCCTTATCTTTTTCTTATTTTAGCTGAGAGGAAATTCTGCTTCTTCTCTTCTCTTTCTTTATTTCCTCAGTTAAATGGCCAAAGGTATGTTGGCCCAAAGAAGAAGAAAGAGGGAACTTGAGATCTGGGACCTTCAAATTTCTTTCTAAATACCCTGAAAAGTCACGAGGCAGGAAAAGGAAGAAAGGATTAAACTGGACATTTTCCTCTGGCAAAATGTGAGCACAAGAGACTAAGCACAAAAAGGCCTGTGACCTAATAGTATTGACCATAAGCTGTTTCCTTTAACTGACAACAAATCCTGGGGGTAACTGAGCCCAGAAAGTAATAGAGGACACCATCGTTCTCAGTGACTTCTGCAGCTGGGTACTGAATCATTTCACCAAGAGACAAATGGCCGCTCATGACTGCACTAAGAGATTTTAATGGATCCCAAGCTATCTGTCAAAATAAAATTTTACCAGCCTTAGAAATCTTCAAACTCAAAAGGAGACTAGAGACATATAAGAATCTATCACAGCATGTGGAAGTAGACTTTTTTTTTTTTGTATTATGGGTTACATTTAGGTAGTCCTTAGGGCCAAGGACTGAAACTCTTGTCTTGATGTTAATTTAATCCTGGTTGGGATGTTTAGGTGTGTTATGAGGTAGGTATAAGATCTTGGCTCCATTTGACAGTGAGGGGACCTGATTTCCTGAATCAAACTGGATCCCTTGCCTCTCCACTGAGTTGTCCAGACCCCAAAAAATGACCTCAGAATCTGCAGAAGACCTGGGAATGGTTGAAACGTGAAGGTGCCTTTGTCTTAGTAGGAGAGGATGTTGTGGGTGCAGCATGGTCCAGATATGATATAGATGTGTGACCAGAAAAAGGAACCAGGGGACAGAACCAGGGTTACTGAAATACCAAGATGAAGGAAGGACATTGAGAACAGTCTCTATAAAGGTTATATGCATTTCTGAGGAATGAATGACTTTTTCATGCTAATATATAATCCTATAGGTCAAGTGTCCAATACATACCTCTGGAGAGAATTAGTTATGTTTCTCCTATAAAAATAATGCATGGAGAGAAGTGAAAGCCACTTCACTTAGCCAAAATTGTCAAAATCAACAAGTAAAAGCTATGGGAAGACATATTTCAAAGACATTCAATATAAAACGTTTAAAAACTGAAAGATTGAACAGGTTACCTTTGGAGCCTATACAATAAAAAGATCAAGAGCATAAGTTTGAGAGTCATAAAACTGTGGATTTGAATCCTGATGTTGAACATACACTCACTGTTACTCAGCTTCTTTGGGTCTCTTGTTTCTCACCTAAAGACTATGGATAATAATAGGGCATACTTCCCTGAAATATTGAAGGATTAATGACATAATGTAAAAAAAAAAAAAGCACTTACACAGAATCTGACATTGTTAAGAAGACTCAATAAATGGAAGCTTTCTGTGTTACTGCTTTTGTGTTAATAACCAGCATGAAGTAGAAGCTGCCAAATACAGATGGAGGAGATCATTAGCTTTGGGAATTTATACCATGTAAACTATGTTTGTTTCTAAGAAAATGCATTCTAAGCAAACAATGACTTTAAATGGACAGCTCAGCTCAAAAGAGATGAAGTTAATTGTGCCCACTAGCAAGAGAAGACTCAAAATACTTATGTCTGTTCACTGTACCTCTCCATCTGACCCATGTGATGCGGAACTGGATAGCCTAGCACAATAAACCAGACAGATCAATAAAGTTTAAACAAGAATTCCCACATGAGGTAATGCAGGGGGAAAAAAAATCCCATCAAATTGGATTATGACATAAAGGGTCTCTGTGTGTATGTTATATGTTGAAAATATCTGTAAGTGATTTTATATGACCTGAAGCATAATACCAAGGGCTAGTGATTACATAAATAATGGAGCAGGAAGATAGCAACAATATTTAAGACTACTCAAGACAATGAGTAAGCATAAAGCTGCCATTTGAAATGAGAGCATCTAATCCAGTTCTATAAGGAACTAATTAGCTGATCTTTTGATTTACTTGAACACTTACCAAATTGCTTTCACAAAGACAAATACAACTGTCTCTGCTGGCGAATTAAAGGTGAGACCTGTCTTGAATGAAATGACACATTTCAGTCTGTTATTTGGTTTTAGAGATTGTCTTTATTAGATGTGTATCAACAAAAGGATGCTTCTTGGATCAGCACAGGAAAGGACTAATAAAGGTAGATGTTGTTCATTGTTAGCGTAAGAATTCAAAAAACAAATTAATGTTACAGAGGATTCTATACAGAACACAGATCCTCCAAGGGAAATAGAACTTGATCTTATTAAAACTGTAAAAACCCCATTTCATTGATAGCCTCTTTATCCAGTCACCAGTTTCAAGTAAAAGGGACTCCCTGTCCTAGACACTGAACTGATGAGCTCAGGTTAAGCAGTCCACATGGAGCCTTTTGTTTATGAAATGGCCATGCTGTTACCAAGGAGCACAGAAAAA
Organism: Mellivora capensis; assembly: GCA_004024625.1. Lineage (NCBI taxonomy): Eukaryota > Metazoa > Chordata > Mammalia > Carnivora > Mustelidae > Mellivora > Mellivora capensis. The sequence goes on from PISX010007762.1 coordinate 28,634, forward strand.
AGTGCCTCCATTCCACTCCTGCCACAGACCATGCCTGCCTTCATCCTCGCAGCAGGGCCAGGGGCTCTCCTTATCGGGTTCCTGCTGGTTCAGCTCCTAATGGCCTTCCTCAATTCCCATTCTGTCTGCTTCACTTTGGGCTGACACAGCAAATGCATACAGAAGAGGTTTGCAGCATGGCAAGAGTCAGAGACTGGAGACAAAGAAGTCTACTTCAATTAATTTATTTTTTCCTTATTCGTTTGTCTGCAATTCTGTCCATCCATTGATGATCAAGGATTTCAGTGACTGACACCAGGGACAGGCACTAGAAGAAATCAATTGTCAGTAACCTCAGAGATCACAAGGTACTGGATAATAATTCTATCTGAAAGAGAGCTACTGGGTTTGTGCAAAGCACAGGGAAAAACAGGTGGGAGAGCCTAACAGAAATATTATAACTTGACTCCAGTATACCAAAGCCATTTATTTTGGATTCTGTTCCAATTGACTGTCATACACATACTTCAGAAATGTGGTTGGGATTATTTTCTGATATAGGTCAAAGGTTGTATCCAAAGAAATGAATGCATAAGAGAAGATCTGGAAATTATCTTGTGAATTGGAAGACTTGGCCAAAGTCAGGTTATAGAATTTAGTCTACCAAAGAGGATTGCACTTCATCAGGGACAAGAACATTCAAACTAATAATTTCTGACATTGAGATACACTATAAAAAGAATTTGATATTTCCCTTTCTAGAGAATATGTGAAGTAGCCGAGACTACCATATGCTTCTGGTTTCTTAAACAATAAAATCCTGTCTTCTAAGCCTGACATGCAAGGCCATTTATAATCCAATGCCAGACTACCCTTCAAGCTACATCTCTTCACTACAACTTCCAAATCCTTTACTCCAGCCACACAAGAAGTACTTCCTTTTTATCTACTGATTCATTTGTTGATTCATATACTCATTCATTCATCCAACATACATACATACAGCATCTCATTTATTTATCTAAACAACTGTGTGAGATGGGTAGAGTATGATCATTCTTCCTAGAGCAGGGATGTGAATGCTCTGCTAAGGCATGAACTTAATTCTTAGTGGACATGAAAATTCCACAAAGTACATGGAGATTAGAGGGATTTCTGTCATGGAATTAACTTGGTCTGATTTTTATTTTGGAAAGATAACTCTGGAGGCATTAGAGTAGGTGGGGTGTGGTGTGGAAATTGATAGTAGACACAGAGGATATTGCAATGATCCAAGCAAGGTATAATAAGAGTATAAACTAACCTTATGGTGATGGGAATAGGGAAACATGGAATCACTATGAGAGACATTTAGGAGGTAGAGTGATAGAAGTCCAGGTGACTGACTAAAAAATTATGTGAGGAAGAGGGAGGTTGCCTGAGGAGACCTGGGTTTCTGCCTCAAGTGACTGGATTATGGTGGTATCATTAACTGAAATGGAAAGTGTAGGAGAAGCAGGTTTTTGGGAGAAAATAAATCTTTTTATGTCTTCTGGCTTAGGTACTATGTGACATCCAAGTTGAGATGCTATTAGCTGCTTTAAGATGTGAATCTGGTCTCTTCTGAATGGAAACATCAAAAAAGAATTAATATAAAGTTTCTATTTTGTTCTATTTCTCTTTTGCCCTTTTACTTTCACCTGACTGATCAAAGACTCCAAGTGCTAATATCTTTTTAACACCAACTTAGAAGCGTTTGTGAGATAATGAAATACAGGCAACTGTTGGGTGAGTAAATTGGTACAGTCTTCCTGGAGGGCAGTTTAGCAGAATGAGTCTCAGTTAAAAGTGCCTCCCCTCCGTGGTAGATTAAAAAAAAAAAAAAAAAAAAGCCACAGTGGTTTGCAGCTCCTCCCATCAAAAAGTTGAGACTACTTTTCTACCCCTGGAATCTGAGCTTGGCTACAGAACTTGTTTGGTCAATGGGACATTAGAAAACATGACTAAAAAGGACTGCAGAGTATTTGCCCATTGGGGTTTGCCCTCCTTTATTGCTGGGAAACCTTACACCATCCTGTGAACAAGCCCAGGCTAGCTTCCTACAGGGAGAAAGACAGTGTAGAAAGAAGCCACAGTCACCCTGTCATCTCAGCCACCTCAGCTGCACCATCTGAGGCCTTGAACACCCTAGATCATGGTTTCTGAAACTTGCCAGTATTGACATCTGGGATGAAACCATTCTTTATTGTAGAAGGCTATCTTGTGCATTGCAAGATGTCTAGCAGGAGCTCTAGCCTCCACTCATTAGATGCCAATAGTTCTCTTCTCTCCCACATTGTGTTAGCCGAAAATGTCTCCAGACATTGCCAAATGTGCCCTGGGACTGGGAGACAAAATCACCACCATTTGAGAACCACTAGTCTAGCCCATAATCATCGTCATATTCAAGGTATAGTGTTTATAATAATAGCAAGCATCATTAATTATATACTTATTATGTCATATATACTATGATAAATATTTATGTGGATTATGTCATTTAATCCTTACTGTAAGCCTGTGAAGCAGATGTTATTAATATCTCTATGTTATAGATTAGGCAACTTGTTTTTTAAAATAAGTCTCTTATTAGAAGCATCCCTTTTTAATATACATATGCATAGATATGTACATATATATGATTTTTTTAATACAAAAAAGGATTTTATGATATTATCATTTAAGACAAAATACTCTGTGGTTACGAGAGTGCCAACTTTGGCCCTTTCAGCATTGAGGATGAAGTTGATCATCTGTGAACCAGGAAGAGTGTCTTCACCATACGCTAAATCTGTTGGGGTCTTGATCTTGGATTTCTAGCCTCCCAAACTAGGAAAGACAGATCCAAAGAGACTGAAAACCAAACTAAGGGGGACTTCCCTCAGATATTGGCTACAAATTACAAATGAGATGAAGGATTCAGAAGGTAACTTTTGCTTGGATCACCGTAAGTAATGTATTTTTAATAAAGTCAGGAATACAAATGAAGAGTAAAAGAAAAAAGAAGAATAAGAAAGTCTTATCGTTATAATGTGGTCAGGAAATGAAAAATATAGGCAGCCATATAATTTCAATTTTAAAGCTACAAAGAGAATAATTATTTCTATTCATTAATTACATGACAATAGTATTTAGCATGATATAAAAACCCAATCCACTTACTTAACATTTATTTACTCTTTTGTTTTGGCAATGTATTTTTAACTAACACATTGTACTCTGCTTATTATATAAGACAGTATTTACCCCCAACCTGTTATTTTCATGGAGATACAAACGTCAGTCCATTCAGCAGACTGATTCTACTGAGAAACATCTAAGCAGACAGGAGGGAGGGAGGAAGGACAGGATGGAAGGAAGAAGGTAGGAGGGAAAAACAGATTAAGTTTTGATTTGTTTTTAGAAGAAAACAAATAGAAAAAAAACTTCACCAAGAGGAGTAGAGAAGACCTAAGAAAGTAGAAATGTAAAAAGCAGAAAGGAATACGACACTAAAGATTTCTCTTTCCTTACCTGCCATATTTATTTTCATGATTTGCATTCTACACTATAACCTATGGTTGTGATTTGTACATTTCACATTTTTTTGTCAGTATTGATTGACTTATGTAGCACTGTAGATCTTATCTCCCTTATAAAGAGGCACTTCTGCAATTTTGGACCCACACACTTCAAAAGAAGTATCTTAAGCTATGATCCCCAAAGATAGCTCTGAATAGTAACAGGACTTAGAGTGTCAGATATGGGGTTATGGTCACTTATAGATATGCCGTATTATTTTAAATGTATGTAAATTTCTTATTTACTTCTGGCATTTGATATTTGTTTCTGCTATACCATTTAGCCATTTTATTGACAATCTGTAATTTTACAAAGGTAAATTACATCTAGTAAAACACAACATTTGGGATGAGTTTAATTCCTTGTGTATTTTCTTAAGTTATAATTGTAAAGTTTTAGAAACAATTTGTTATAACTTTGATGAAAGAGTTTGGTCTTCTTAAATTTTATGTCTGTATAGATACCTAGTAAATAATTTGCTTGGGAATTCAGAACTGATTAATGTATTTAGAAGATACAATTTCCAAATCTATGTTATTACTGAGGTTTTTTTTTCATTAAAATGTAATAGCTACTTTCAATCAATAAAAATAAAATGGCATTTTCATTAAAAAAAAAAAAACAAGCATATCTTTGGGACCAATCCACAGGGTTGAAATTCTATTCTATCACTAAGCATTTGTGTGGACTTGGAAGTCATTTGGCCTCTCTGCTTTATTTTCTCAATTGTATATTGCTACTATAATATTTAAATGAAGTAATATAGTAATATCTGCAACTGAGAATAGTACCAGGCACATGGTAAGACACACACACACACACACACACACACACACACACATTACTATTATTAATTTTCTTTTTCCATTTCCCAAAGAATAACAGACATCCTTCCAGGTAAGTAAACATAAAGCCACATTTTTGAAAATGGCACAATATTACAATTTATTTAGTATTCCATGATTTATTCAGTGGCCTACTGATAAACTATTCAGATATTTTTCCATATTTTATAACTAAATGCTGCATTAGTAGAGATATATATCTATATCCTTAAGAACTCATGCCCTCATTTTCTCTGGATATCTTCCCCCAACATCAGAGTACTGAGTGAACAGGTATGTTCATTTTCAGTTTTGAAAATATTTGCCAATTAAGTGCTAAAACTGTTGTAATAATTCACACAACCATCAGCAGTGTATAAAGTGTCTGTTTTCACATATACATACATATACACATACCAGCTACCACTGAATAAAAACAATATTTACAAATTTTTTTAATAACCTAATAGTAGCAAAATGGTAATTGGAGTCTTTATTTGCTTTTCTCTGAATATTAATAAATTTGATGTAATTAATGGCCATTTGCATTTTACCTTTTATGAGTTTCTTGTTTGTACATTTGCTCATTTTACTATTGTCTATTATTTTGTGGTGCCCTTTGATAGTATGTTCATTAACCTATTACATGCCATCTGTACCACTAGTATTTTCCTACCTTTCAAGTTCTCCTCATCTGTGTATCAGTGAATAGCCACTCTTTAGCCAATGGCTCTGAAACAGAATTTTTCCTGGCCTCTGAGGATTTGTGGCTATTGAAGCATGAGCATTCAATGCAGATGCATTAGGAGATGTGTTTCCTATTATAAAATCAATGCTTCTAAGAATCTCTCTGAAGTGAGACAGCATCACATCAATCTTCATTCTTTACCTTGAGAAAAATAAACCTCTTCCTGAAAAGGAATGTCTGGTTCATTTACTAACTCGCTGAGAGCCCCATTTCTCTGGGACGGTCTTGCGTCCCGAAACACTGTGTTCTTCTCTCATACTTTACAGGAACATATGAGACTTGGTACCAAGTTTACACTAAGGGCTCTAGGATCTCTGTGGTTTTTAATCAGTTCATGGAAGGCCTGGTGTAACTTACCTCAAACACTCAGTAGATCAAGGATCACGACATCTCATGTCTGTGTCTTTTGTCTTCCCAATGAAATAGTAAGCTTAGTTGTGATTTTTCGCATTGCTTTTCAGGAGCCCTGATGTTTTCTTGGACACAGAACAAAGGCTATTTGGAATTTCTCCCTGTAAGTAATGATCTATTTATGGACCTGTTTCTCTGACACAGTTCTCTTGACATAGTTCTTTTTTTTTTTAATCTATTTATTTGTCAGAGAGAGTGAGCACAGGCAGGCAGAGGCCGAGGGAGAAGCAGGCTCCCTGCTGAGCAAGGAGCCCGATGTGGGACTCAATCCCAGGACGCTGGGATCATGACCTGAGCCGAAGGCAGCCGCTCAACCAACTGAGCCACCCAGGCGTCCCTCTTGACATAGTTCTTAAGACACAGAGAAAAAAGGAATGAAGTGGGGCCAAACAGCTCCTGAGCATGGCAAGTGGGATAAAGGAGCACATGATTCACTCAGTCAACTGACAAATATTAATTGAGACTCTTCTATGGAACAGGCTGGGTGCCCACCTACCAATATGGCAAAAGTTGAGGAAAATCACAAGACTTACTTCACTAAGCTAAAACACCTCCACCAACAATAAAGATTCACTTCCTAAAATTCTTAGTAAGATCTTAGACAAAATCAGCAGCCTCAGAAAAAGAAACACATGACAGTAATCAAACAGGCCAAGAAGTAAAAAGAATGAAAGGGCTGCTCAAAGATGGGATACTATTCAAAATAAACTACAGTCACAGATGTATTTGGAGGAAGAAATAACCTATACCATGACCATGATAAACATATAGTTTTAATGCACAAACAATGAGCATCAGATGGTGAGGAAATCACATGGTTCAGACCTGAGGATGGATTCATACCAGTTACAGTCTACACTGGGGGTTAAAAATGAAAGGGACAAGAAACTGAAGTGACACCACTGTAGGAGTGCAGCGGAGACTTCTTGGACTAATCAAGGAAAGGAATGGTGTGTTCCTGACACAAACTACGGAACTGACACCATGGTGAGGAAGATCAGGGATAAAAGACAAATATTCACCTACTGGCTAAAACAGAACTTGATTGACCCAGTGCTCAGGCACACACTTAACATTGTTTTGTGATTTCATTTCTCAGAGCGGAAATGAAATGACCTAATGAGGTCATTAGGTAGACTAGGCTGTAACTTACTCTCATCAATAGTAATGTAGAATGAGGGAAACATCCTTAAAACAGGAATGTGAGAGTTCATGATAGCCAAGGAGTATTTTAAGAACTCCGGGGAATAAAGGAACAAAACTCCCTAATCTAAAATTCTAGAAAGGGTTAAAAGTGCTTGCTGTAATGTGGGAGGAGTCTCAAGAGTAAAAGTATAACTGGGAAAATCTATCAACAACTCCACTGGGGAAGGAAAGTTAAGTTATCTAGAAAGACCAGTGTGACTACACAAGGTTGGATTTCAGAAAGCTTCACTATAAACACTATATACTAATAGGGACATAAAAAGAAGATAAATATGTTAAAATATGTGCAAGATTTGAGAGAAAGGTAACACAAAGAATAAATGAAAGGAATTAATGGTTGAGGAAAAGTTAAAAGATGAAAAGGGGGCACTGATTGGTAAAGAATAAGAGAGGCGATGAATCAGGGTAGATGAAGGAAAAGAAGCACGTGGAACGTGGTAATTCTCCTGCTACTCTGGGTGGAAGTATGGACTTTAGAGTTGTCTAAGGAAGGGGATGGGAGTCATTCATTAGGGATCAGCAACGAAGGCTATCTAAAATGGTCAAGAACATAGATAAAAAGACATGCAAGGGAAAGGGAGCGAAATGCAGAGAAAAGGGCAGAAAACCAGGAAAAGCTCACAAAGGAAACTATCTTTGGTAAAGTCCCCATGGAACAACTGATAAAGTGAAGTTTGTGTTTAGCAGCCCCTCAGTGTAGGGCATTTATAAACACAAACATGCTTAAGAATGTATATACTGGATTTTGTAGGAGAAAACCAGCGTGGGTGAGTTAATACAATTCTAAATTTTATTTTTTAGCATGTCTGTATCTGAAGATATTGCTGACATTTTGTCCAACAGTAAGGAAAGGAGAAGGCATTGGGAAGCTCTAACCCAGAACATTTTTGGCTCACACTCTCCCTACCCATTGCCCAACTAAGTTGCTCCACTGGGCATCTAGCATCAAGTTGGCATCAGAATCCCATTCATTCATGACTCTTTGGGTTCACTTACTTATCCACTACTCTTCGTTTATTCACCTATTCAACAAATATTTACCACACACTCAGATTTCTAATAATCAAAGGAAAGTGTCCAGTTTCAACTTTAGCTTGTCATTAAAACCTCAATCTACCTGCCTATTCATGCAGTTGACTCTTCCTGATGATTTTCATCAAAAGAGTTTTGTTTTCTTCAGTTCTACAGAGGTTAAGGACATGGGACCCTTGTTACTGCAGTTGATGCTTTCAGTTCCCACAGCCCTATCTGGTAAGGCTTCTGCTTTTAGTTTAGGTTCATTGGAAATAGCTGACTCCTTCTGGAGTCACCCTCTCTCTCCTTGTCCTCTCCATTTTCCTCTTCTGTAAGCAGCCCCCGCCACCCCGCCTACCTATAGTTTTTTTTTTTAAGATTTTATTTATTTATTTGGCAGAGAGAGAGAGAGATGCAGCAAGAGAGAGAGAGAGAGAAAAAAAGAAAGAGAGAGAGAAAGCACAAGCAGGGGGAGTGGGAGAGGGAGAAGCAGACTCCACTGAGCAGGGAGCTCGATGTGGGGCTCGATCCCAGGACCTTGGGATCATGACCTGATTTCTGAGCTGAAGGCAGATGCTTAACGAGCCACCCAGGCACCCCCTACCTACAGTTTTTAAAACAAGGATGAGAATCTTCTCAACCCCTCTGACATACTTCATATTAAAATGGGAACACAGTAAGCAAAAAATTTAATGGCTTTAGGTAAGAAATTTTTTTGGTTTTTTTTTTAAAGATGCTAAGACAATAGATCTTTTTTTTTTTTAAATTTTATTTATTTATTTGTCAGAGAGAGAGAGAGAGAGAGCGAGCACAGGCAGACAGAGTGGCAGGCAGAGGCAGAGGGAGAAGCAGGCTCCCTGCCAAGCAAGGAGCCTGATGTGGGACTCGATCCCAGGACGCTGGGATCATGACCTGAGCCGAAGGCAGCTGCTTAACCAACTGAGCCACCCAGGTGTCCCTAGGTAAGAAGTTTTGGGCAAAACAAAAGAAGTTTTGGGTAAAGTGGTCCCCTGTATAAATGCCAAACCACAGAACACTTCCAAGTCATATCAAGAGAAATCCTTCAGATCCTAGGGTGATTTATATCCTCAGCCAACACATATATTTCCCTCTGATTCATACTACATGATTTGGCTTTCAAATGTCAAATGAACAGTGAAAGTTTGAGCCTTGCATTTCTGGAAGAGTTACCTTCTCCATTCTCCATAAAATGATGGTGCTGAATTAGTAATATTATATTAATAAATGAACACTTCTATAGAATTTTTCAGTTTACCCTCTCGTTAATCATTTCAAAACAATTCTTTATGAGTTACCCTTGTCTTCGTTTTATAAATGAAGCAATGAAAGCCAGAGAGGTTGAGAAAACTCTCAGGTCACAGTGCATAAGTGTTGTATCAAGGCTCAAACTCAGATCTTTTGATGGAAATCTCGTACTTTCCCCTACGTAGCACCATTTCCAAGTGACCTTTATGTTCTCTTTCAGGGGCTGGGATGGGTATGGGCTGCAAAGTTGTCTGGGGGGGAAGGGATGGGAGTCATACATTAAGGATTAACAGCAAGAGTTGTCTAAAATGGGCTGGAGTGGGCACCTGGGTGGCTCAGTTGGTTAAGTAGCCAACTTTTGGTTTTGGCTGAAGTTGTGATTTTGGGTCCTGGGACCAGTCCCTGCTGGCTGGGCTCCATGTTCAGTGTGGAGACTGCTGGGGGTTCTTTCCCTCTTCCTCTCCCTCTGACCTTCCCTGAGCACATGCTCATATGTGTGCCTGTGCTCGCTTGCTCTCTAATACACACACATACACACACACACACACACGTACACACAAAATCTTAAAATAAAATAAAATAAAATAAAATAAAATAAAATAAAATGGACAAGAGCATAGACAAAGACAAATGCAAGGAATAGGTAGCTCTGTAGAAAAGGGTTTGAAGGGTGCCTAGGTGGCTCAGTTGGTTAAACGTCTGCCTTTGGCTCAAGTCATGATGCTGGAGTCCCAGGATTGAGTCCTGCATCTGGCTCCCTGCCCAGTGGGGAGCCCGTTTCTCCCTCTGACCCTCCCCACTCTTGTGCTCTCTCTCAAACAAATAAAGTCTTTTTTAAAAGCTCATTAACTCTTAAAAAAGGAAAGGAAAGAAAAGATAAGGAAAGGAGAGAAAAGGAAAGGAAAGGAAAGGAATGGAAAGAAAAGAAAAGAAAGAAAAGAAAAGGGGTTGAAGACTGGAAAAATATCAGAGGAGAAATTATAATGCTTCTCCCTCTGACCCTCCCCCATCTTGTGCTCTCTCTCAAAAAAAATAAAATATTAAAAAAAAAAAAAAGTTCCTTAGGGGGCACCTGTGTGGCTCAGTGGGTTAAAGCCTCTGCCTTGGGCTCAGGTCATGATCCCAGGGTCCTGGGATCAAGCCCTGCGTCGGGCTCTCTGCTTGGCGGGGAGCCTGCTTCCCTTCCTCTCTCTCTCTGCCTGCCTCTCTGCCTACTTGTGATCTCTGTCTGTCAAATGAATAAATAAAATCTTAAAAAAAAAGTTCCTTAACTCTTTAAGAAAAGAAAAGAAAAGGGGTTGAAGACTAGGGAAAATACCAGAGGAGAAATTATACTGGGTGAAGCTCATACAGAAAAATTGTTAAGGTGAACACTGTGTTTTATCTCCTACAATAATGGAAAAATTATTCTTTTTAATTCACATTTTAACAATATTTAAATCATCTTCATTTGTAAAGTATCATCCAGGGAATTATAATTCAATAAAATTTCCTTTTGATCCAAAATATAATCTCTTAAGTTACAGTCATTTCCTAAACTCAAATCAAGAAATGAATCAAAATTACTTTTGAAGAAAAAGAAAAGTCCTCAAGCTTCTTCCTGTGGTTCTGCATTTTCAGAAACAGGTTTACTTGGAAGCTGAATCTACCTTAAAGGCAACTTGGCATTATTTTTAGGAAACAGGTCGGGAGGAGGGGCAGGAATCTAGCACCTGGAAGGGAAAAATGAGAGAAACTGTAGGTGGGTAGATATTTCTCTTTGCTACTAAAAAGCCAGAAAAAATCTTGACAGTAAGTATCCTTGGGATGGTCCCCACAGGCTTTATGGAGAAACAAGAGAAAAAAGAAACCCTAGTTCCATGAATTGTCCCCTAACAACAAATATCTTGAATTTGAGGAAAAGGTAGAAGAACAAAGGTTTATAGCAAAAGTGAGATCTGGGAGGAAGAGAGGAGGAAGAGCCCCTCTTGGGAATCCCCCTCTGGTGAAAGATTATAGGACATTGTATCTGCCAGATGCCTTATTGGAAAAGGTATTCATGATCTGATAAATTCTTATTTATTCTCTAGTGATTTCATCCTTCCTGTAACACTAGGCAATCAATTCACCAGTTCTGAATGTTTAGATTTCTTTCAGTTCTTTTCCTATAAATTCTATTCTCTTCGTGTATAAAGATATAGCTTAGTTTTTCATCACTTGCCAGACTGGCTTTTCCTGATGACTCTTAGGAAAGCTGACATCTTTTAAGAACAACTATACTATATTCTCTTTTTAACATAGCTAACCTCCAAAATTTTTACATTTCCCTTCGATTAGTTTTGGTAAGTTTCTTCTATGTAGCTGATGTTTAAGGGAGTGGAAACTTTTGCTCAAAGCAAAAGAACCATAAAAAAAAAATCTAATAACTGGGGGAACCTAGGTGGCTCAATTGGCTCAGGTCATGATCTCAGAGTCTTGGGATCGAGTCCCATGTTGGGCTCCGCACTCAACGGGAGTCCGCTTGAGGCTTCTCGCTCTCCTTTCCCTCTGCCCTTCCCATCACTCCCCACGGCCTGAGGGCCCCCCACATCACATGCTCTCTCTATGTCTCAAATAAATAAATAAATCTTTAGAAAAAAATCTAATAACTGTTCTCCAAGGAAATTCACAGAGATCAAGACTCAGGTTCAAGTGTTCAGGCAAGGCTGCCACACCTTGTACAGCTCCTCCGGGAGAAACTCTGGGACAACTGTGGGGCAGTCCAGCCCTTCACAGAGATACCTCCAGTTGCTGTGTCCCTGATCACACAAAAGCAACAAACCACACGGAACACCTGTCAACACGGCACCCCAAGCCAAACCTAGAAACCAGGTATAACCTCATATTTAAAGATCCCGTGATAGCTAGATTTCCTATACAAATATACATTTCTTCAATCGTGGGTGACATACAAAGATAAGAGGGTATGCATGCTAAGTGTTTTTAGTTTTCCAAAGGTATTTTCCTTATGAGTTATTAATCTGTGCTCTGTTTGCTCATTTTATTGGAGCACTATATAAAGGAGTCTTTTTATAAAATGAAATTTTATTCCTTTGGGTACCATTTAATTTTACCTTCTTCGTACAAGTTGCACCCCTAAATCTGGCCATCTGACCCCATGAGGCTAAAGAGAGGATAATTTGGCTCAATCAGGAAGAATATTTTAATGTTACAAGTTGTACACAGTGAAATGGATTCTTATGCAAAAATAAGATTGCTGGCATGTGCACCACCCACCAGCACCCCATGTGAGAGCTGCTTAACTGAGACCTTCTGCCTCATTTAGAGCAATCCTCTGTGACCATGTCCTACCTTGGGCCTCATTCCCAGTCTGCATTCTCAGATCTGCCCAGCAGAACTCTGGAGCTATCTCACATTTTTAGATACTGTCTCTTCTTCTGTTTTTTAGATTAAGGGATTTCTACTGCTTTCCTACAATTATTTTTTACATTTTAATTCATATATTCAATAAATTTCAATTAAAGTTACAGAATGTAACAGGCACTCTTCTAGGTCTTAGGGATGTAAAAAGGGACAAGACATAGAGTCTGTCATCTTGCTTACATTTTAGCAGGAGGAGACAGGTCACAAATAGATAAATAACTAAGCATACATATGGAAGGTAAGGTGGTAGTCAATATTAATGAAGAAATGTAAAGAGTTAAAGATGGGGCGTCTGGGTGGCTCAGTCAGTTAAGTGTCTGACTCTTGATTTTGGCTCAGGTCATGAGATGGAGCCCACATCAGGTTCTGTGCTGGATGTGGAGCCCGCTTAAGATTCTTTCTCTGTCTCCCTCTTTCTCTGCCCCTCCCTGCTCCCCCTGTTCCCACTCTCTCTGGAAAAGAAAGGAAGGGAGGGAGGGAGGGAGGAAGGAAGAAAAGAAGAGAAGAGAAAAGAAAAAAAAAGAAAAGAAAAGAAAAAAGAGAAGAGTAAAGATGAATAGGCTGGGTGTTTTATAGACAGAGTGACCAGAGAAGAGCTCTCTGTCTGACGAAGACATGATGTATATAGTGGTAAGAGCATGAGAGCTGTAGCTTTTTGCAAAGCAGGACTTCTAGACTGCGCTAACAGCAAGTGGGAAGTCCTGAGGTAAAAGAATGTTTTTGCATTTTTAATGCACATCAAGGTTACATTCTCTGCCCCAGCTCTCTGGATCCTGGCCAATGACAGCTCATATCCAATCAGCCTCAATGTTGGGTACATCCATTATGACCACCCACAAGAAGGGATGCTAGAAAGGAGAAGCTGGATAGCTTCTCGTTACCTGGTGTAAAAGGGGAGACCTGAGCACTGAGTGAGTGACTGGGATTCTATGTATATATATATGTCTATCTGGATAACCTACCAGTAAACTAAGGAAAATTGGAGCTACGGTACATATTTCACCAGGAGTGTTTCATAAGGTTGTCTTCATATTTGAGAAAGGCATACATTTTCATCAATTCCCAAACAAGTCCATCCAAGTAGAAAGAAGCCGAGGATAAGGGCTGAGATTTACTCTAAAAGCAGAGCTTTGATGTACTGAACAAATCCCCTCTATTTTCCCACCTCGGCTATGCTTCTGAATTCCATGGCTCATGCGTTAGGAATAGCTGATGGTGATATTCTGACAAAGACCTGACAAAGTCTTTTTTGGGGTTACCAACATTAACGATGCATATTTTCAGCTTCCTGCTTTAAGTCTTAATTTCCAAAAAAAAAAAAAAAAAACCAAAAAACAAAAAAACAAAAGGTGGTTAAAGTGTTATGGAAGAAAATGTGACAACCGGGCATTTTAAAGCTTGACATTTAAGTTGTTCTGAGGGCTGCTCATCATATATGTGTAATAAATAGTGAATAATAGTAGCTACAATGTCCTCAGTCCTTATTATGTTCTAAACTCTCTATTAATGGCAAGTAATTTATCTATTCCTTACAAAACCTCTTCCAGGGAGGGAAGGTACTTTTATTATCTCTGTCTCACAGATGAGAGAACTGAGTCTTCAAACAGCAAAGGGCCCGGCCCGACATTGCAATGCCACTGAAAGGCAGAGCTGGGGCTAGAACCCAGCTCCATCTGTCTCCACAGCCCAAGCCATTATCCCACCACAGGATCTTGCCTCCATAGCAGGGAAAGATAATTAGAGCATTTAGGAATCAGAGCATTACTTATGCTCTCACCATGAAGAAAAAAATCATCAGTTAATAAAAAATGAGTTCCTGCCTTGATTGAAGTTGGCAGGTAAAATTCAGTTATTTTGGAACTCATTTCTTAAGGTTCAAGAATGCTAGAAGTGAAACTAAAAAATGAATCGCTGCTAGTATGTTTACAGAAGAACACCCTCCCTGGGCAAGGAAGGTACCCTCTCATCTCAACATTAGGGTCAGACTATTGCTTAACTTTCTTAGTAAAGTGGGACAGTACCAGGCCAGGGAGGAGAAGGTAGAGCTTGGGGAGTGGTTAGAGAGGCAGGGAGGGGAGTAAGGATGAGTAGACAGTCTCAGTAGGAGCTTGTGGTGGGAATATTTACATAAAGCATGAGTCTCACTTTGCTAGGGATCTGTTGCTCGAAGCAGTGTTTGTGAAGTGAGTTCCCTTGTTTCCTCTTCCAGAAGTGAGGGCCGTTTGGCGGTGCCCTCCCAGGCTGTAGCGTTGTCTTCTGAGGTGGGAAGCAGAGTTGCCTTCCGAGGCTAGAAACCAGCCTGTCATCCCAGCATCTCCAATCACTGGGGGACCCTGGAGAAGTCAGTTAACCTCAATGGACCTTTTTCTCATCTAAAAGAAATAAGACAATTGACTAGACTCTCCCTTGCAGCAATTGTGTGAGTCAAGGAGAATTTACAGCTGTTGCCATTCATTAAGTTCGAATTAAGTCACCTAATTATTTTATCTCTTGTTAGATAGAAGGTAAGCTCCTGGAAAGCACATGGTGTAGTAGGTGGTCCCTAGAAGAAGCTCAGAAGATATGTGCTCCTTGACCATATCTACAAAATATACCTGGGGACAAATGGCCTAAGAACCTGAGCGTGTGTCAGTGGAGGCTTTTTTAGGATAGAAAGCAGCACTCACCCTTCTCATACAACGGTAATATTTACCAGATGCTTATTACCCTAAAAATTGCTTTCATTTGAAATTGTAACTAAAAGTAAATGGTAAGATAGTATGTAAATTATAGTCTCACCATTAAAAAGAAAAAAAGAACAAAATATGCAAATGTTAATGAACCAAAAAGGGCAGAGGCTCATACACTAAGCAATTGACAAGTGGTTTTCCAGGGAAGAGTCTGGAGCAGAAACAGGACTGGTTTTTACTTTATACGCCCTATACTTCATTACCTGCATTTTCTATCACACTGTGGTACCTATCCCATTGTTGAGGGGTTTGATGGCTAAAATACTCTAATTGTTCCAAACTAGTCTGGCCAGGAATTGCTTGTCTCACATGTTACCTGTCAGCCTATGTTAAAAAAAAAAAAAACGAAACCCAAAAGATTTTCTCAAACCTAAAGATACTGCTGCCTTGCTTTTTACACTGCAGGAGGAAAGGGGAACCACACAGAGATGATGTTTTTTCCAGTTAATACAAGTGTGAATGAAATGGTCTTACTTTTTTTTTTTCTTTCAGTTTCTGTGACCCCCAGGAGAGAAGGCTGTGGGCTGGTTATTAGAGCATTTGAGTGTGTGGGTTTGCCTGGAAGCAACAGCTAGCAAAGGCTGAAGATGGGACTAATGATAAAGCCTGCTCAGCTGCTAGAGCTCTGGGCTCAACAGCATTGCTCTCGGCCAGATTTTATTTCTTGTTAATTAGATCCGATTTCACTTGATTATGGATTTCATTGAATTTAAAAGGTTGGGAGTGGGGGGGTCACTTCTCCCTGCTATTCATCAGAAACATCCATAAAAAGAGCACCCGGAAACCCTTGACCATTACCCCTCATTGTGATGGATTTGCTCCAGTAATTATGATCACCTTTTCTTCAGTCTGTGTCTGTGAGCATTTCTAGAACACTTGATGCCATAATACCCAAAGAAAAAGCCCTTTCTGACATAATGGAGGCAAGATAAAATATGTGTTTCATGTCATGGAAAAATGTATGACATTCACACAAAGAGGGGTATTTATTTCCTATGTGTATGCATCTCTGCTTTCTGCTGTTATTGATGAATGGGAAAAGATAAATGAAGCAAAGAAGGCGGGAATAATGGCAGGGAGGGGAGCTGACTGCTGACTTCCCATCTCATGGACTCAGACAAGCTGCTGACACCATGTACCTAGGGCTCTGAGGGCAACAGAAGGTGATGGGGTGATCTGCCACCCCTATCCTTTGAGAGTCAGAAGGATGAAGGGGGATGAGCACAGGGCTTGAACTCAGACCGAGGTCTGAATCCAGCTCTAGCTTTGAAAGCTTGGGAGAGCTAACTGACCTTTGTTCAGCTGTCGAATGAGATATTAATGTCTGTTTCCGCATGCTGGAGAAATTAAGGAAATAATATGTAAGCCTCTTCTACACTCCACAGTAATGCTGTGTATGGTATGTAGTAGATACCCCCTCAAAATTCCCTCCCTTTTACTCTTCTTCTCATCTCTATTAACAGTCCTTTTCCTTCCTTTCCTAATTTTTTGGTAGAAATGGCCAAGGTTGGTTGGTTTGTTTGTTTTAACCTTCTGGCCACAAATCTTCAAAATAGGCCAGCAGTAACACAAGCCCAAACCAGCCAAGTTGGTGGGTAGAATAATTTTCTCTTGTTTCCATCTTAGGTCTTCAAAAAACTCAAATATACAGACATAAAAATTTACAAATGAAGACTATCTTTACATTGTCCTTAGTCCTGAGATAGATAGATTATAGGTAGACAGAGCTTTTATTCAATTCTTTTTTTTTCCTTTTGGCCTTGCTTTATACTGTGAATGTAATGTTAACTAATTAGCAGATCAGCCAGGTCATGAAACATTTATTAACAGCTCCCACCACTATGTTGAATGGTGTTTCCTTTGATATTTCTAATTTGGATCCATGTCATATGTAGTGTAACTGCATTCTTACACTAATGTTGGGAGGCTATGAAATATTCTCCCTCTTACTTTGTGGAAGGGCACAGCTGGAACCAGTGGGGCCAGTGGGGCACTTGCATTGGAGACAAATTGAGAAGGGAGCCAAAAAAATTCAGCAATCAAGATAAACAATATTTTAATGTAATTTTTTAAAAAAATCAAAATTACTGCCAAAAATCCA
Source organism: Mellivora capensis (assembly GCA_004024625.1). NCBI lineage: Eukaryota > Metazoa > Chordata > Mammalia > Carnivora > Mustelidae > Mellivora > Mellivora capensis. The sequence goes on from PISX010007762.1 coordinate 45,893, forward strand.
CGATGAACAAAATGTCAACATTTTAAACAAAGAGGGGAATTAACCATGTACTTGCATAACCCTTCCTCCTTCAACTTATCCTGATCCAGGCCTTGGGTAGACCCTACATCTGAAATCAGTAACTGGTATCTGGTCCCAGTCCTCACATTACTTGGTGACGTGGCCTCAGATGAGTCACTGAACCTCTCTGGTTCTCAGTCTCCCCATCTTGCTTCACTTAGAAGTCCTATTAGAAATCTTCCAGCAGGGACGCCTGGGTGGCTCAGTTGGTTAAGCGGCTGCCTTCGGCTCAGGTCATGATCCCAGCGTCCTGGGATCAAGTCCCACATCGGGCCTCCTTGCTCGGCGGGGAGCCTGCTTCTCCCTCTGCCTCTGCCTGCCACTCTGTCTGCCTGTACTCGCTCATTCTCCCTCTCTCTCTCTGACAAATAAATAAAATCTTAAAAAAAAGAAATCTTCCAGCAACCCTGTGCACTTGCAAAGTCGATGATTTTCTACAATGTGAAGCTGCATTATTAGAACATCAGTGATGACTCAAAAGGACAAGATTCATTCACTGCACCAACCATTCAACACATGATGTTTACTGAGCAGTTACTATGTGACAGTTGTTCTGTGAGGTGTTGAAAATACAAAGTTAAGGACTACAAAAACACACAGAAAGAAAAGCCAACCCTAGTTAAAAGGTCAGGACAACCTTCCCTAGGAAGACACTTTGGCCTAAAAGACTAAAGGAGTCAGGGAAGGCAAGGATGGAGTTCCAGAAATGGAGAACAGCATGGCCAAAGACCCGGAAGTAACAAAATTCTCAGTTGGGAACCTCAGTAAGCGTAGTATGGGCGGTACTTAGTATAAGTGGGGTAGATGAAACAAACAAGCAAAACCAGTCTTTGATTACTGAACAGCAACAAAAGTATTTGGAGAGTATAAGGCAAAGAGCACTGGGTCATGGTCAGACCTGAGTTCCACTCACTACTCTGTTGCCAATTAGCTAGATGGTAGGGCTTCCATTTCCACTGGGATGTGATTTTAGAACACACCACACACTTTTCCAAGAAGATGGAAGGCTTTTAATTCCCAAGAAGTATTGCAAATCTCACATCTGAGATATTGAGAGTTTATGTCCTTCAGTACCAAAGATGTGCTATAATTAATACATGTAGTCACTTCCCTGCAAACAATTTGCTAAAAAGCTAAGTACCTGCTGTGTGACACCTATGAGCCTGGAGAATGCCAGGACCAGCCTCAGGCAAACAAACTTTCATCTTCCCCAGAAAGGCACGAGAAGGAGGCAGCAAGGCGAATGTGTTGAGCAGACACACCCAGCACTGAGCCATGCCACCTAGGCGTATGATGGTGGTGCTGCTCTACTCCTGCCGTATTTGTGTCTGCTGATTTAAATCCTACAGTTGGGAAGACAGGATTAGAGCCAGCTTTTTATAACCAACCAAATTTATTTTTTTTTTTAAATGAACACCAAAGCACACAATCACAGGGGTCCTGAACATAATGTCAGAACTTTCTGTCTGGGACCTCACTGTTGTCACACAGAATACCTACTGTATAGTGAGCACTTACTCTGTGCCAAGCTTTACAAGTATTAACCAGTTGTCACAGGTCTAGCTGATGGGATAAGATGGCTATCACCATATTACAGCCAAGAGTAATTTGAAGCAGAGAGAGGTAAACCGTGTACCCAAAGTTGCACAGCTGAGTGGTAGAGCCAAACCTCAAATACAGCCTGTCTCACTCCAGAGTCTGTGCTCTTGGCCACCATGCTGTCTGAACAAGGTTCATCATCCTGTGTGCCCAAGTGATACCTTCAGAGTATGGCACTCAGAGGCTCCTTGAGTTCCCAGGACACTCAAGGATCTGGATTCTCTGGGCTGTAGCAAGCACCTTAGTTATTTAGTTATGGGAAAGAGGAACACACTCCTCATCTTTTCTCAAATCCACCCTCTTATGCTCTTGTAAAGAGGTATCCTTCCGCCTCTGTCTCTTCTCTCTTGCTCTCATTTCCCACACCTTTTATTCCCCTTAGACACGAGCTCTCTCCACCAGCTCCCCCTTGATAAAAACTGTTTGAGTTTCACTGTATCTTCTTCTCCCTATGGCCCCGTAACTCTTCCCCCACCAGACTTCATAAATGACTGATGGGTTCGCCTTGCCTGGATTTTCTTACCTCCCATTCCCCACTCAACCCCTGGAAATATGGCTTCTGAGCACACTGCTGTACAAACACTGCTTTCCTAATGGTCACAGTGAACCCCTTTTCACTGTCTTTTTTCAGCTCCCTATTTTCAATCTTTTCAACTTCTCTGTATTTAAAATCAACCTGGTAATCTACACACTTGACAAGGAGAGACAGTTGACAGGATTATTAAAATTGAGATCTGATTCTGCCACTTACTGTCTTGCTAACTTGAGACAAGCTATTGGAATTTTCTTTGATACTTGTTGCTCTCCCGCATCCCTAAATTTTGCTAAATGCTGAGATTTAGTTTTTTACTCTGTGAACTCCTGCTCTCTCCATCTCCCCTTAATAAAAACAATAGTTGCCATTTACTGTGAAACCACTCCACCCTGGGATCTGTACTATGCGCTTCCCAGAATGAGTCAGTGTCACCTCAGAATCAATGTCCACAACATGGTGTTGAGCCTTTCACTTTTCTGAGCTAACCTCCCTCCCCGCTGCTCTGCTGCCACCCATCCAAAGGTCAAACCCCAAAATGCTATCTTTGACACTTGTTCTCTTTCATCTTCTGTAGTCAACCTGAAAAGAAAATTCTCATGTTTCTTACCTGTTCTGTGGGATGTTAAAACTCAAGATGGGAACTGCTTGGACGTTTTAAGATTGGAACTGCTTGGGTTTGGTTCAGTAAGGGACCCAATTCCCAGGACTGCATGGTTAAAACATGGGTTGTCTGGCCCTCATTCCAGAATGCCAAGATGCCATGAGCTCTTCAAATGAGATGCTGTGGCTTACAAACTCCCTACCTCCAGACTCTCTTGAAAGTTTGAGCAAAGCCCATGGAATCAGGATATTCTGACAAGGGGGAAAGAAAGAGGAATTCACATTTATTGCCAGCCTGCTATGAATCAGGAACTGTGCGAAGTGCTGTTGCTTCCACAATGGGCTGATGATAATTTCTAAATATAAAAAGTGTGATGTCACAATGGTGCTTCTTACTGGCACTTCATAGGAAAGTTCTTCATAGAGGTAGTTCCCCCTGGATCATTTTGTCACTGACCTCCCAAGGGTGATCACCCTGGAGAAATGAAGTCATGATTTAGCTCCTACTATTCTAATGGAGAGATCCTCACCTTGTGACTGGATTTCCCAATCACTGATTTAGTCTTTGGTTCAACAAATATCTATTGAGTTCCTGCTCTGTACCAAGACCATGATCAAGGCTGGAGATTGAGCTTCAAATTACAGGAAGTAGAACCACACAAGTGAATGCTGAGGAAGAGGAAGGTAGGATGGGAGCACAGGCAGGAGGTCCCTCTTAGATGAGCAGGGTTTCCTTTTTCCCCTTGTTTCCCAGACATATCTCTTCCTCTCCACGCCAATGCCACCATCCTCATCATTTCACACCTACATTTCCACAATAAGCTCCCTGCTTTCAATCTCCCCACATCCAATCCATCCTCCACACTGTGGTTGCAGTCATCTTTCTCGAATGCAAATGTGATCATGTCTCAAACTTTCTTTCAAACCCTTTCCAAGTCTTCTGGATAAAACGGAAGCTCTTTTGCTTGGGATATTTCCATTCACAGTTGACCTCTGCCATGATAGTTTTTTTATTCCATGGAGCTAAGAACCTACTTTTCTCACTGTAGCCACACAAAACTGCTTCCAGTTCTTATGCAGTTTTTTTTTGGGGGGGGGGGGGCTGGAAAGCCCTTCTCTTCTCCTTGTCCTTCAAGACTCGTCTCACCTCAACCTCCCTAAGAAAGGTTCTTGATCTTCTCACCCTCCTTTAGGTGGATGGACCTCCCTTCGTGCTTTTACAGCATCCTGGGCATATCGCTATGCAAACACAGACTCCACAATATTAGTTGTCAATTAATGTTACCCAGCTGCTGTTCACCTTTGTATCTACACTCTGGCACCCTGTGTTCTAGCCACATGGGATGGCTTACAGTGACTCATTGGGCACTTTCACACATTTCCTCTGCTTGGACTGTCCTTTCTATCCTTCCCTACCTGGTAAAAGACTATTCATTTTTCAAAAATATCTCAAAGCCCCAGGGGAAGAAAAACACACAAACAATGTCTGTACTACTGGCCTTTGATTTAACCTATAATTATAACAGTTAAACAGACTGCACCATAGTTAGGTAAATACCTATTTCCCCCACCTTGAAAGCTACTTCCTTGTGGGATTTTTGTTGTTGTTGTTGTTGTTCTCCCCCAGCCTCCAGTACATAATAGATGCTGATGTGTGTTTTCTGAATGTTGAGAAAAGCCAGGAGGGACGTTGGAGTATATAGAATACATGTTATGAACTCACTGTGCAGTACAGAGCTATCTTACTCTCTAATTATTTCATGTGTGTTAATCTTGTATCTACAACTAGATCATAAAATCTTTGAGGTCCAGAACTATGTTACACATTTTTATATGACTTACAATGCTAAATGTGGGATATATACTTATAAATAGACTTGAATATAATGCAAATGTAGGAAGAGGAAATATAGAGAAAACAGAGTTCTACTAAAAAGCAAAAAAAAATTTAATCTTTCCTTGTTAAGTTTTGCAAAATAAATGATGAGAATGTTCACCATGAAATAAAAAGGACAAATGCTGATAATTATATTTAAACCCCCTCTATACCAATATCAACTTGAAAATATATGTGGAAAGGTCTTCCCTAGTTTTTTTAAAAGAGAAAAAAAAACCTTTCAGATTTCTATCTTACTAAATGCTTTTATAAAGAATAAAAGCTGTATTATGAAGTGTACTATATTGTACATCCAAAACTAGTATTATGCTGTGTGTTAACTAACTGGAATTTGAATAAAAACTTTAAAAAATCATACAAATGAAGCTATTTTAATAATATGCATTCCTTTCCCAGTCCCCCTCCCCTTCTTTCTTTTTTTTTTTTTTTCCTCAAAAACTTTTTCACCTTTGGCTATGTTGACTTGTGAGTCAAAGTCTCCTTTATCTGTGACCTTTCTCAATTAGCTTCATGTATATTATGCTCTCTCCCACTTCAAAGAGGTTACAAAATGTTAAAAATTAAAATTAAAAAAGGTCCCCAGACCAGCAAAGAGAGGGCCTCTACCTATCATATTAAAATGAAGGAAACACTCTGACAACCCATAGCCACAAGTTCTGGATCTGAGCTTCTAGTGTTTTCTCCCGTCAGCATCAGCTTGGTTTCCAGGTTCCCCACACTCCCCTCTTCCAAGGTCCTGAGATATAGAAAAGCCAAAGATATACCTGTGTGCACATCCCAGGGAACAAAACGTCAAGATGGAGAAACTTTGGCACATGGCACTCTCTAGAGTTAAAGAACTAATTTGTAACTGTGCTAAAGGTTAGCCCAGGAATAATCAAGTCTTTCTACCCCAAATGTGACATTCCAGAAATCTCCATATTAGAGTCCCATCCAGGAATAAAAGCCACCGCCCACAGAAGTAGAAGGGGTATATGAATTCAGTGAAACCTGCAGGGTACTTTGCCTCACACTGAACCTCCTCCTGCCTAATCAGCTTCTAGTCACTCCTATCCTAAATGGCCACCGTCTATCCCTCTTCCAGTCCCCTTTGTCCCAGTCCTGGACTCCTCAAACGTTGACCCAGTCTCTGCTGTTTCAAAGAGCCATTAGATTTGAGGCGATTCCCAGGTGCCTGGAGGCGCTCCGCACTCTGAGGCCCCGCCCCAATGGGGCTGGCATTTTAGGAAATCCTTTTCTGGGGACCTCTTCCCTGGGACCTAGGAGATATTCAGAACGGTGTCTGCCCACCACCTAGATACCAGGCTGCAGAGAATCCCTCCCGCGAAAGAGGTTAAAAGGGAAAACAATATCCCCACGAAGAAAAATAACCCAGAATCCTCCACATATTCCACCTGTGTGTGTCATAAAACCCCAGGGCAAAAATAAAGCCCCAGCTTCTCCCGGCTGCAGCCGCCGCCACAGCAGCCCCAACCCAGCTCCCAGTGCTGCCGCCTTGGTGTGCGGGAAGACAGCACCTTCCCGGGGGAGGAGAGATCCCGGCGCCCAACGTTTCCAGGAGGTGATTATGGGAAGCCTTTCAGTAACTCATCATTCATCCCCGCACTGACCCGAGCCTCACCCCGGCGCCTCAGGCACTAGCGCTGAATGAGAAAGCCAAAGGCTGCCCTTCCAATTCTCCAGGTGACACCCCCCAGACACACACACACACACACACACACACACACACACACTACGACGCGCCTAGGGTGTGCGGTTGGGGCGGGATGACAGGTGCCCACGCCTGAGGGGAAATCAAAGGCGACGCTTACAGCCGGGGTGAGAATCCCCAACCCCTGTCCGGGCGGGAGGACTTGGCACCAGCTACCTGCAGGGCGCCCCCGCCCGCACGCCGGCTCCCGTCGCAGCCCCGAATGCAGCCAGGAGGGTGGAACCGGACGGAGGGAGCCTCCACGCCCCCTTTGTCTCCACGTTTCCCAAATGACAGGGGAGGAAAGTTTACGAGCAGGGAGGGTGTAGCTTTCTGCTGGGTCCATCTGACGCCTCGCAGGAGGCGACCCTCCCTGGGATCGCCCTCTCCCCCTGCATCGCCCGGGCGCCGCCTTCATCTGCACCTGGAAACCCGCAAGCTGGGCTTGGGCCACCTGCTCCGCCGCGTCCGGCCGGGAGCCTGCCCACCCGCGCAGCTGCCCGGGTGTCCCGGAGCCGCCCGCGGCTGCGGGAGCCCCACTCACCTCCAGTGGCGGAGCGTCCTCCCGCGCGTCTCACTGGGTCGTCGGGCCGCCGGGGGCGAGGTGCATTCACGGGGCGGCCGGAGACACGCTCCCCAGGCTCTGCTGCATTCCGCCTGCGTGGGAGAGCGAGCCGGCGAGCGCGCGGCGCGGGCGTGTACGAGAGTGTGTTTGTGCGAGTGTGTGTATATGTGAGTGCGGGTGTGTGTGAGTGTGTGTGTGCGCGCTCGCGTGGGGCGGGTGCGCGGGGAGGCGCGGGATCACAGATCCCTCTCCGCGCACATCCCGCGCTCTGCCTGCTCCTCCGCCTCCTCTTCGCGCTGCCGCTAGCACCGGGTCCAGGTTTCAGGATCTCCTGTTTGTTTAATGAAAGGAAGGCGCAAAAGGCTGGCGGGGAGGGGGGAGCCGGGCGGATGGAAGGTGGGGAAGGCGCCAGGCTGCGCATGCTCAGAGAGGGACACCGAGCGCTCACTCCGGAGCGCAGGCAGAGGGAGGAGGGCGAGCTGCGGCTTGAGGCTGGCAGACTGCGCCCACCCGGTAGCAAGGGGTTCGGCCGGGTTCCCGGAAGGCAGCAGGGAGACCCACCCGCAAAGGTGCGCTCTGCGCGGGGACGCCCTGCGCCTGCGGTGCGGGAAGCGGGTGATGGGATCCCGACCCATCCTAGGAGACCGCTTCAGCGGCGAGTCTGGGTAACGCCGGGTTCTCCTCTGGGTGTATTTGTAGCGCTTGCGCCGGGGTTCCTGGCCGCGATCTCTTGCCTCTGTGCTGCGGGGGACCGTGGTGGTCTCCCCCGGTCCGGAAGGAATCACAGCCTAAACTGAAATGACTTTCCTGGTCTGTGCTTCTTTCTTCCCCTCCCAACTTCCACTCTGTGAAGAGCTGAAAAAGGCAACTGTCTATTTGAGTCCCAAAATAGGTTTGATGGGGCGAGGGCGGGGAAGGTACACAGAACCCCTCTTCCAAAGAACAAAGCAGGAGTAGAAGGAAGAGGAGTCTCCTAGGGCTCCATATTCAGCCTCTTTTGATGACAAGGTTAGATGGGGGAGACATTTGCCCTATTCAAGAAGGCCAAAAGAACAATAGATCCATTGTCCCCCTTGCCTACAGTGCCAACGCAATTCTTCCTGAGTGGGGATTCTGGCTGCTTGGTAAAGTGGAAGAACTGTCAAGACGAAGAGAGTCCAGTGGGAGAACCTGAGCCCGCATTGGCGATGACACAGTAACCTGAGGCAGCAGGAGAGGCTGGCTGAGAGGCTTCACCAGTGGAGTGGAAATTCTTTGGTGAGATTGTTCTAAGAGCAAAACAGGCCAGTGGTTAGGACCCATTCAAGAGCCTCTATCTGCAACCTCCTTTCTGTTTCACCCTGTTTTCCCCTCCATTTCCTCTCCAACAGAAGAAAAGACACCCCAAGCCGGGAACTCCTTGTAAATATATTATTATGTCCTGTTTATTCATTTTTGGTCCCTCCAGAGAAGGACTGCCTTTTGGTCATCCCAGCTTTGGAGAGATAGAAGACAGTCTACTCTGTGCAAATCTTTCCCAAGCTTTCATTAAAGATCACCTCTGAGCATTTCTATGCTGTGCAAGCGAGCAGATGCCTACTTGCTGAACTCTGACCCCCATCCCATTCATCTTCCCCATAATAATGCCAAGTGACACTAGAACAGCAGGACAATTAGACCTAACCCTAGAGCACACCCGGAGGAGAGAAAACAGCATGTCTAGGTACCACCAACAAAAGCAAAGTTTAGGAGAAAAGACACGAAGGAAGGAAGGAAGGAAGGAAGGAGAGGGGACAAAAAAAAGAGAAAGTTCTTTAAAAGCGAAAGTGCACTGGTAGTGGCTGGTTCATTCTCTCAGTAGCTCTTTCAGGGGAATAGAACTGCAGCATCTCTTTGCTAAAGTGAGTCTGAGTCTCTCTCCACCAGGTAGGGGGAGGAGATCAGGTTCTCCCAAAAAGCAGCAAAGTCTTTATAATGCACCACTCACAATATTTGGGGCCCCTTACTTCTATGCCTCTTTTCTCAGGTCTTCCCCTTAGCACCAGGCTTTTTGGAAGACATCTAAGACAGATGATTCCCCCAGAGCAATGAATAGCGTTCACTTGAATTTCAGGATGTTAGCACTGGCAGGGCCCTGAGGCAGAAAAGCCATTCTCCCTGCCCTGGCACTGTACACATAAGCACCAGGTGAGTGAGGGCTCTGAATCCAGTAAGTAGATGGGACCTGGAGCTGACAGGCAGGGCTGGGGTAGTTGCAGGTCTCAACTTGGCAGTTCCATCAATAGGGATGGTGCTGAGAAAATTTTTTCTACAATGATAAGTGTCCAGGGCTGCCTGGCCAAGAAACACACTCTCTTTTGTCTGAGGCTGGCCTTGGGTGAGGAGGCAAGGGACACTACTCCCTTTGCTGCTCAGGGATACCCTGTTCACAATCTCAAAGGTCAAGGTCAAGGGTGAAGGAGACTTGACAAATTTGGATTGCAAATCAAATGGAATCCTTTTATGGTGCAGCTAGGAGAGGCTCAACTAGAAGTTCTGGAAGTGATTGTTACTGTTTGGGAAGAGAAGGGGAAGTACAGGGGACATTAAATGAGATGACGTACATAAAACACTTAATAGTGCTGAGTGTACAATGAGCTCTCTGTAACTTGCAGCTCTTTTATTGCGGTTTTAACATTTTCATTATTGTGATTTTTTTTTAAAAGGCTGAGAATATTTTTTCCCCTAAGCTTAAACAAATAAAACAGATGAAAGCCAACTGCCTTCCAATTTTCCTTCTGGCTTCCTCCATCGCCCCCTCACACATCACTGATGTATTCAAATCCATGAAATGAAAAGCACGCCGTAAAAAATGTGTGGATGGTGTGAATGGTGTGAATGGGGACTAACCCCAACCCTCACCCCTCCACACTCAGAACTAGACATAAGCGTGGGGTAGCACTGTTTTTCAGTAAAAGCCTCAAGCACTTTTTGGCACTCCCATCTCTCAGAGATTAAGGACCCTTCCCACTTAGCAGTCAGGGTCTCTTGCTGCAACACCCCACCTACACTGGCTCATCAAGCTTTGCATTTTCACTTTTTTTTTTGCCTTCCTTCTAATTTTAGCAATCTAATGTGTTACTCCTCCTAGGTAACAGAATGCCCGAAGCCAATTAATATGCACACTTCTGCAGATGGTTTTGAGAGAAATTAATGGTAAGATTTCCAGGGGCTCATGTATTCAGGTATTTTCAATGTTCCTTAAATTCAGATTTCAGACTTAGAATTCATCCCCTTACCTAGTGGACAATCTCTAAACTCTGCACCTCTCTCCACCAACAAATAAACACATCTAATTGCCTCACCTTGTATATCAGCAAAACCCAGTACTGTCACCCAGCTATATAGGAAATTATATTTTTTAAGAAGAGCTAGTTATTAAACTTGAAATAGAACTAGCTGTTCAAAGCATAGTTTCAATACAAAAAAAATTTTAGAATCAATAAAAACCATTAGTAGATACAATGTTTGAACATAAAACTCTCCAAAGTTAGAGATGTTATAGTGATGTCTCAGTTCTTAAAAAATTATATGAAAGCAATTCCATTAGGTTATATATTGCTGAAATAATATAACAACTCTGTGGTGATGCAGTATATGCATAAATTCTCTAATATTTTCTAATAATTATGAAACACACTATTTCCATTTGAATTGTTCTACCTATAATTTTCATTATTTTCAAATACCACCCTAATGAAACAAATAGATTTATAATGTTTTCTTCTTGTAGAAATTTCATATATATATGACCATCTTTTCTTGTTTGATAAAAATGCCAAGCATTTTTTAGGTAAGGGCTAAACTAGCAATTTATTTTTTTTTTAAGATTTTATTTATTTATATGACAGAGCACAAGTAGGCAAAGGCAGGAAGAGAGAGAGAGGGGAAAGCAGGCTCCCTGCGGAGCAAAGAGCCCGATGTGGGGCTCGATCTCAGGACCCTAAGATCATGACCCCAGCCGAAGGCAGAGGCTTAACCCACTGAGCCACCCAGGCGCCCCTAAACTAGCAATTTATTATTATAAAGGATAAAAACATTCCTGTGAATACCAAAAACCATTACAAAACTTAGGGACTCAACAAGTTTATACATTATGCTCTGCTCACCACAAGTATAGCTACTGTCTGTCACCATACAACACTGTTATGTAACCGTTGATTATATTCTCTAGGCTATACCTTTTGTTCCTGTGACTTGTTCATTCCATAACCGGAAGTCTGTATCTCCCACTCCCCTCCACCCATTTTGCCCATCCCCCACCCTAACCCCTCTGACAACCATCAGTTTGTTCTCTGTATTTATTCATTTATTTCTGCTTTTTGTTTGTTTATTCATTTGCTTTATCTTTTAGATTCTCCATATAAATGAATCATATGGTATTTCTCTTTCACTATCTTACTTATTTCACTTAGCATAATACTCTCTAGGACAATCCATGTCATCACAAAGGGCAAGCGCTCATTATTTTTCATGGCTGAGAAATATTCCATTGTATATGTGGTACACCTGAAACTAATATAACAGTGTGTGACAACTATGCAAAAAAAAAAAAAAAAAGAAAAGAAAAAAAAATTTGTTTAGCTTTATTGGTGTATAATTGACAAATGAAAGTTGTATATGTTTAAGGTTAAAAAAACAATTATAAAAATATCTCCATAATCTTACCGACACAATAAGTCCTCTTTTTACTTCTGACTTACCCCCACTTAGGCTGGTTGTGAGCCATTCAAGGGCAGAGGTTTATTTCTTTTTTATGGTCCTGGTACCTCATGAAATTAAGCAAGTGGTATATGTTCAGTAAATGTTTAAAGAGTGAATGAATAAATACATAGCCAAAAATAAATTTCCCCTGGTGACATGTTCACTTTGAAGAAGACTCCCAAATATCATGACACTTGGTACTCTTCATAGATGATGAAGTCAGTAGGCACTGTTTTTTAAGGTTTTGTGTATGTGATTATCTAAAACTGGACATTGACTGAGAAAGGCAAAACGGGTTTCTGCAGATACTTTTTATCCCTTGGAAGACATAAATCAAGCCCATTCTAATTTTTCTGGTTCAGAAAGAGAATGCATTTTGGCTCAAAGTACAGTATTATTCAAAGGGCAGTTTCCTAATCCAGCCAGAATAATGTTCTAATTTATTTAACTTCCCCATAAGTAGGATGAATAGTTAAGGCAATAATGGTTAGAACTTTTTTTCTCTTCAAAAGCAATCATCCAAAAAGTGAAAAGGACCCCCCCCCCAATTTCACTCACAACACTTCTATTATTACTGTGTTGGGTGAGAGGGACCAGTAAGAAGTTGGTTCTGCATTCATGGATGGGAATTGGGGGATGGGGAATGGGGGGAGAGGTAGATTAAACTATAAAAGGTCTCAGCTCCAATCAAAACCACCCTGAGCCCAGGGTAGGAGAATGGAAGGACCAGGTGATTGGTGTCATGATTATGTCTCCTCTTTCATTCATGCACACAGTAAAAGAGTTTCTTGAGAATGATCTCAGAGAGGGAGAAGGAGAGGTCCCAAGACAGAAGCTGCAGTCTTCTATAAACTAGTCTCAGAAGTAATATGCCATCACTTCTGCCACATTCTCTCAATCACACAGACCAGCCCTGGTGCCCTCTTCAGGTTATCTTCATTTGAGGGTGCCCTGTGTTTCTTCCTGGGACCCTGACTGATAGAGATTTTCAAGAATCTTTTCTTATTTATGGACTCATCTCACTCACACTAAACTAAATGCTGGTTGCTATTGCGTCTGCTCTGATTTCTGGGTTCCCCCACATAGCATGATTTGTATTTTAGGTTACTACCTCAAATGGCCCAGCCCCCAGGATCCGTGCATATTTGTTGCTGGAAATCCCACCTAGTGCTCCACATCCCTACAAGTGAGACCCAGACACCTATCACTGACTCCCCTACTGTTTGGTTTCACCTCTGGTGCCATTCTTGTTACCTTTTCTTGGAGATATCACCAGGAATTGTGAGAATCATGATTCTGCCTGCCTCGTACTTCACATGTTGTAAACATTCCATGGCTAGGATCTTCTATCTGCTGACTCTACAGAATCCAGGAAAGGCTAGTCTGACAGAGCCCATCTATTTCTCTTCTTCAGTCTGTCCCATGCTGCCAACATGGAACCCTTCACTCTCAATAATATTAATGTTTTCATTTTTCTCGTCTTTAAAATTACTTTTAAATTACTCAGTCACCGCTTATTAAGAGTCTAGCTCTGGGATCAACATGCTGATTCTGTAAAGATCAACAAGCTATTTCATAATAGCATCTATTTTAGGCTTTGTGGACCATGCGGTCTCTGTCACAACTACTCAACTCTGTCACCACAGACAATGCATAAAAGAAAGAGAATGGCTGTGTTCCAATTTCTTTCTCTCTTTTACAAAAACAGGTCGTGTGCTGAATTTGGCCCACTAGCTGTCGTTTCCCAACCCTGAGTCTAATTCTTCATTTTCTGCTCTTCACCTCTGTCCCCAGCAATGCATTTGTTAGAAAGAAACTGAAGAATCCTGCCTTCTGTACTGCCTATAGGAAAATAATAAAAACCATTAAATTGGTGCAGGAAATCTTAATCCATTGTCAGTTTAGGAACTCCTTGTCAGTGTGGCTTTCATGCTTTCTTAAGAATTCAAAAAAATTATTTTTCAGGAAATTATTTCTTCCTTTCCTGTAAAAAAGTTGGCTATGCTTTTTTCCATATGAATTGTGGCAGCAATAGCAACTATACTATTTTTAGCCTAAAACTGACTTGTACAGCCCTAGAAGTTTAATGAGAGGAATATTTTAAAGGAAAATGGAAAAAAATAGTGTGAGCACAATATTCCTCCCTGTTAAAGTAGGGCAGGTAAATAAATTCTAATTATAACCAGCATTGTAAGAAAACTGCCACTCTAAAGATAAACTCAATTCCAATAAAAAAAGAACACATTTTTACATAGATCCCAGTATAGGAGCAATGCCTCTACTAACTTGAACTCATATACATTTGGCTGCTGGCTGAGCATTTTTATACATTCAGCATAAAGTTACAAAATTCAGCCTACATAAAAATGTCCCTCCCTCAAAGCAACTTACAAATTCAATGTAATTCCTCCCTGTATCAGTTTCCTGGGGCCACAGACATGGATGTGGAGAAATTAAAGAGTTTATTTATTTATTTGACAGACAGAGATCACAAGTAGGCAGAGAGTTAGGCAGACAGAGAGAGGGAAGCAGGCTCCCCTAGCAGCAGAGAGCCCGATGTGGGGGCTCGATCCCATGACCCTGGGACCATGACCTGAGCCAAAAGCAGAGGCTTTAACCCACTGAGTCACCCAGGCACCCTGGACGTGGAGAAATTAGAACCCTGTGCACTACTGGTGGGAATGTAAATGGCACAGCCACGATGGAAAACAGTATGGCAGGTCCACAAAAATTAAAAATAAAAAGACCGTATGATCCAGCAATTCCACCTTTAGGGCTATATCTAGGTATGTTATCCTGGGTGTATAGCTGGGTAACATATCAGGTAAGATAGTCAATCATTCAGTCTTTCTTTTATTTAGCCAATATGTATTAAACATTTGGTGCCAATGTAATTAGAGAATTTCATATCAAGAATTCCAGATAGGACTCTGAGGAACTTATGCCTAATATTCTGAGTGTGTACTCATGTTATTTTTAATTTATAAATGTGTTTGATAAAATAACAGTTTCATGAAAGGTATAAGAGAAATACCTTGAGGGCTTATTAAAAACAACCTAAGGTGTTACTGGAATAGTAGAGTATAATCACGGAAATTTTATTTTAACCATCTAAGTTTGATGTTGTTTAGAGTTGTGACATGAGGCTCGAGGAAACTTTTGAAGAGTATGTCTCCTAGACATTGGTTCATCCCATAGCCCTTATAACTGGTAAGTGATACGTTAACTCAGCAAAGTGCCTGCACCACTCTTCTGACTAGGAAAACCAGGAAAATTACTGAACTATATACCAAACTATATAACTATACTATGTTATCTTTTCATAAAATACCAGTGATAGTTAACATCACCATCATCACCAGCAGATAATCTTCATCAGAATCACTTGCCCTTAATCTATATATCTTGGTAAACCAAAGATTCAATGAGGTTAGTCATCTGTTATTTTGGCTTGCAGTTTCCTCTCTTGACCAGTAATGGTATCCGTACTTCCTCTAACAAACCACCATTCTTCAACCACTAATCCATGTAGTTTGGGGATACAAAATCTCTCCCACTTCCAAGCATGGGCATAGACCGGACCTAGTTAATCAGAAACTCCCATTGCCCTAGCCTTGTGGTGTCTCAGAGATGGAAGAAGATCCAAACCAGGAAAAGTGAATTAAAACCCAAGACTTTTATTCACAGGAAAGAAAATACCTCCTTTTACTGGCATTCTAAGCACTTAAAATGCTCTAAGCATAGTAATGCCAGGAGAGAGGCTTTGCATGATTTTGAACCCTCGAACCTAGCCATACCTTAAAGTATCACTTTTCCAAGAACTTTTCAGTAACTTGAGCAAATAATTCATTTTTTGCTTAAGTCGTTTTGAATTATGTTTTCATTCCCTGGCCCCTATCGCAAATGTCTTTATAGATACACTGATTTGGGAATCTCTTTAAGAATGATAATGGCAGACAAAAGGGAAAATTAGCAAAGGATGGGAACAGGGTTTAAAGATCTCTCTGGTCACACTATGACTGATTTCTACCCCTGAACATTTTAGGCAGTCTTCCACCCATAAGCATACATCTTGTATGTCCTCTTCTCCTTTTCTCAATTGCCAGATTCAAAGGCTGGCACCCTTCAAGGCTGACATCCACTATTAGACAGATGGAGCTGAAGGGGGCAAGGCAGAGGCCAGGCAGACCCTGCCAACTCCTTTGGCCTCAGGCCCAGCCCTACTCTATAACCACCACTGCTGTCAATATCCAACTAAGGCTGGTCTGAGTTTTCCTTACTGTCAGCTTCTCTAGGCTCTTGAAGATGATAGTGGTGCTGGAAGCTCCTTGCTTTGCCAAGGTCTAGTGTGTACTCGTGCCAAGCAGAGTGTTGTGTGGTCAGACAGGTGTCCATTGGCGGTAAGGCAGGATGAAGCTGCCTCCCCGCCCCCAGAGGCTCCTGCACCACAGGCTGGTCAGGGAAAGTGTCTGGAACAGCTGTCACCCCTCTGACTGCCAGGCTGATCTGACTGGCTTGGTGGGTGTCCCCTCCTTCCTCACAGTGCCCAAAGTTGTTCAGTTCACAAGCATCACCTTCCCAGAGAATGTGGAATGTTCTTATTTGTCCCCCTCCCCAGGTCCATCTTTTGCTCCGAATCCAGAAGTTATCTAAAATGTAATCTGACTGTGTCACTCACTGGTTTAAACTTTTCCCTGGCCTGATCCTTAAGGTCCTTCATGAGCTTGACAAAGACTTCATATATATCAGCCCCAAATCTTAGCACAACCCACCCAAACCTTGTCTCCTCCATTCCATTCCCCGTGTGCCAAGTGTGCCAAGGATCCTCCTCTATGTTCTATGCCCGTGGTTTCTCTCTAGCCTGCACTCACCATACTGCATTATAATTACATTTATCTTGTGACCCCATTTCTAACCTGGGAGCAATCTGAAGATGAAGGAGTTAGGTCTTTTACCTGGCGTATGATGGGTGCTTAGTTTATGTTTGTTGAATTAATAAATGGCATGTGACTATCTGTGCTTTCCTACTAGAATCAGGGCATAAGATATGGCAGTAAATGCCTGATTCTTAAGGGTGTCTCATCCCAGGAAAAATGTTACTGCCTTCTTCTGCTCATCCATAAGAGTGCCTGATTCAAAGTGAATGTGGACTGTGCTTGCCCGGACACAGAGGAAGCAGGAGGGCTCTCACCACTTTTTCTCCACTTGTTAGTAGGTCTAATAGAAAAAGAATTCTTGGCTCTGGGGCATCCCATCACCACTTCCACTGAACTAAATCACTTTTATCTCTGTGCCCACTCCTCAAACAGCGGTATATCATGGGTGTGCACAGAGCACCAGGGAACACAGCTCTGTTTTGGCACATCAGTGGTGCCTATACCTTCAAATGTCCAGTGGCTGCTGTGCCCCCTCATGCCTACGTTAATGAGTATTAGCAGTAGTGTGGGCAGTGGGACTTCCGTGCCACCTGCAATGTTGGCTCAGTATGTTGGTTTTGTCCTAAAGATCAGCATCTGTGCCAATAATGGTGGCCATCAGCAGCATTTGCAATGATGGCTCCCTCTTCTAGTATAATGGTTTTCCTTTGCCAGGAGCCAGAATTAAATAGGAAAGTGGTTGTTTCTATATGGTAGAGGAGAAGATCTTTTCATCTACACTTGTGATCCCATTTGATAAACCTTAGTAAACTGAAAGAAGCCAGAGGAACACAGTTTGTTTCAATGAGACCATTTCCTCTAAAATGGCATGGCCTAAATTAACATTACAAAGTCTATGGACAACACTGGAATAGACTCCCAAACCCTGAGTTCAAGTCTTGATTGTGCTCTTCATTTATTTCTCACACTGGCATTGGATAAGGTCCTCTTCAGCCTCAGGGTTATATCATCTAAAAAAAACCGGGCACAATAAGTCCTCCCCCCACCCATTGGATTAGATAAGATCATGTGTGTCAGTGCTCTGTAAAAGTGGAGTGGGACCAGCAGCCACTCTGCCCAGCAAGGTGCTTTCTACATAGAAGGTGCTCAGGAAATATGTGTCGAATCAAAATACAAGAGAGCTAGCTAGCTCCAGCTCTGAACACAGCACTAAAGTGTCGCCAGGATAAATCGATAAATCCTTACTTTCTCCACTTCATATCATTCTCCTCAGTTTGAGGGAAGGGAGTGAAATCTCTAGATGGTTTGTAGCTGGGTGGGAAAAATATAGAGGACCCGAGTCTTCATTTCCATGAAAAAGATGCCCTCAAATTCCTGAAGCAGCAGTCACACTTCCTGGATCTCCTCAGAGGTTCCCACGGTTCCACAGAGTTCTGCTTCGTGCACCCTGAGGAAGGAGGGTGACGAAGCTGCAGGGAGGGGTTAGTTGGATTCTCCCTTGACTGCTTAGCAGCAGAGAGTTTTTCTCGTTGTGAGTGATGGAGGCAGCCAGCACCATCAAGGACTACTAAATAAAAGCCACACACGGCTTCGAAACCCACCATCAACAAAAAAGGGCAGTCTTAGCTAATTAGTCCTCAACAGATGCCTTGCTAGCAGTGCCTCCAATGATGGTAGTCATGATTCAAGTAAAACAGTACTTGGCAAACTCAAAGAGTCTGTCAAGTAACCAATAAGAGTAGTTGAGGAAATCTGGGCATGGTTGCAGTCCCAAGACTCCTAGTGGACATCCCTAGTGGACACATTATGGTCCTTCTAAAGGAGGCAGATAATGGTTGTCATACAGGAAAGGGGCAAAGTGTTATCAGTTTTCTGCTTTTCTTTACTTTCCTTTTTAAAAGATTTCATTTATTTATTTGACAGAGAAAGAGAGAGCAAGAGAGGGAACCCAAGCAGGGAGGTAGGAGAGGGAGAAGCAGGCTTCCTGCTGAGCCAGGAGCCCAATGTGGGGCTGGATCCCAGGACCCCGGGATCATGACCTAAGCCGAAGGCAGACGCCTAATGACTGAGCCACCCATGCACCACACCCCTTTTTAAAAATTAATTAATTGATTAACTAATTAATTTCTCTGGTTTTCAAGGGAAGCGGCAAATCCAGTTTTACATGGAATCTTTGATTTTTTTAAAGTTGAAGCCTTTTTGGAAATACAAACAAAGAAATCCTGTGTTGACCAAGAAATGACATCTGTGAGCAGGTTTCAATCCCTGGTCAGCCAGTGTGCATCTTCTAACCTAGAACTTTTCTGTCACTCTTCAGAGATTTCTTACTTTACCAGGGGTCATAGGCTACACAAAAGCACATCCTAGAGCAGGTAATGACTTGATTATGCTACAGTCACCAGGAAACTATGAGGTACATTATGACCTATAGGAAAGGAGCAGTGATACTGTAGGGTATGATTTCTTATGAAGCAGGGGCAGTAAGGAGTGTGAGGGGGTAAAATCTTTCCTATGCAGCTCAGCGAGTTCAGAAGCATGTACACACAGACACACACACACACACTCACACACACACACACCCCAGATGAGATCTAGATGGATTACATATGTAATGTATGTTATATGTATACATAATGTACATAATATGTTATGTACATAAAAACATATGCAATGAACTCAACAGAGAATGGAAGAACATTGTGCTAGGAAACAGACTCCCTAATAACAGCAATTCAAGCTTGGCTTTCTCATCTGTAAAGTGGTGATGAAAAAAATCCTCTCTCTTTGTAAGAAATTCAGAGGATTCAAAGAGATGTGTTAGGCAGCTGGCATAGTGTCTAGCAGATAGAATATTCTATTATTATTATTATTATTATTATTATTGAAGGTAAGCCCCATGTAGACATAGACTTTCCCTTTAATACACACTTCATATCTCCTAACAGACTCAAAGTGTTGTACCCTCACAAATGTCATCTATGGTGGTTGGTTCCATGGGTTTTGCACATTGCTAACAAAGACAAGGCCATTGGAATTAGCCTGAGAAGAGTAGTTTGGAAAATTCAGTTGTACTTTGCCTCCTGCACCTTCTCCCATCATTCTCCACTGGGCAGGGGTGAGGAGCAGCAGGTCGCTCTTCAGTAGCAGAGCCTTTTGCCAATAACTAAGTCCTTTCCATAGTGCAAAATTCAGCAGAAAAAAGAGGCCATCACCATTTTTTATTGTGGTTGACGTATTTCACTTCCCCACTGTCTGAACAAGATCTTTGTAAAAATGCAGAAACACTTAATGACATTTTCTAAAGGATTCTGATGTGTATCTGGGGTCTGATTGGCTCCAGCTGAGTAGATGGAAGCTGCTATGTAGCAGCTCTGAATTTTTCAGCCTGTCCACCCATCAATTTCAATGTGCATTTACTCATATTTCCCATCAGTCTCTAAGGCTGGGTCTACCTGAATGACTGGTGTATATAGATGAGCTACCTTAAAATGGGCAACACATATAAATGTTTGAAAATAAAAATTAAAACAAGAGACAATTCCTTACTGGCCACCAGCCCTGTGTATTCATCAAGGGGAACAAACTAGCCTAACAGGCAACATTTGATAAGGTGCTCATTTCTTATCGCCTCACGGCAGACATTTGGATGACTGTGCCAAGAACTACAGGAGTTGTCAATGAAAAGACAATTTTGGGGGGTGAAATAATAGATTTCTTCCCACCTAAGTTTTGACAAATATTGAAATTTAGCTTTCCATTCTAGGGGATACAACTTACAATTGAACATAGTAATGGAAGGCTTCTTTGGAGGATAGGTAGAAACTGAATGTTATGGATTGAATTGAAAGTTCATACACGGAAGTTCTAATCCCCAGTACCTCAGAAGGTGACTTCATTTGGAAATAGGGTCATTGCAGAATTAATTAGTTAAGAAAAGGTCATAGTGGAGTAGAGTGAGCCTCTATACAGTATGACTGATATCCTTATGCAATGAGGAAATTTAGATACAGAGAACCCCACACAGATGGAACACCATGTGAAGACTGGTGTTATGCTGGCACAAGCCAAGGAGGTACCAGAAACTAGGAGAGAAGTCTGAAACAGATCCTTCCTTAGTGCCCTCGGGAATATGGACCTACTAACATCTTGATTTCAGATCTCTAGCCTTAGAACTGTAAGACAATAAATTTCTGTTGTTCTAAGCCATTCAGTCTGTGGTACTTTGTTATGACAGCCCTAGAAAACTAATCCATCAATAAACCAATTAGATTAGATTTTGGCCAATGGAATATAATGGGAAATCTGGGTAAATAAAAGAAGTTATTTGAATCTACCTATAAAGTTTCTCCCATAATGCCATAATTTGTATTATTTTGTTATACGTTTATGTGTGATACATTCATGTTGAAAGACAGTTATAAAAAATATTAATAAAATACATATGGAAAGAGAACACCAATATCATAGAAGATAGAAAGAAGGTCATATACTACCCACAAGGATTAATGAAATTTATGGAACTGAGTCTCAAACTTTTCTGGGTGCTTTCTTTTTTTTTTTTTAAGATTTTATTTATTTATTTGTCAGAGAGAGAGACAGCAGAGCAGCAGGCAGAGGGAGAAGCAGGCTCTCCAGTGAGCAGGGAGCCTGATGCAGGGCTCCTCTCAGGACCCTGAGATCGTGACCTGAGCTGAAGGCGACACCTAACCAACTGAGCCACCCAGGCCCACTCTGGGTGCTTTCTCACAGCCTAAGCAAAATGCAGAACATGGAAGAATCACACTACAGAGAAAAGAAAGTTTACCAGTTTCTCAGAAACAAAGGGTTTTTTAATTGATATTTTATTATTTTTTAAATTTATTATTATTACTTCTATTACCAAAATGATTAGATGAGCACTAAAATAAAGAAACAAACAGTAGTTTTTACTTACTACGGGAAGCATGACTCATGCCATTTTTTAGTAAAGAAATCCCAGTGTAGATTATATGCATAATCCCATGTATACCCTATGAGGACCTTCTGCCCACTTAGCTATTTCTCAGTGAACTTCTATAATCCATGAGTCTATGTCCTACTTAGTTGTCTGTTCAGTTTTGACAATATTCATTTAATTAATTTGATGATTAAATTAAATTAATGCAAATGCCTAAAAATGTACACAAAATACATTTATTTTATTTTTAACTGGTACATATTTTATTATTTTTACATTTTAATTTTGTATAATTAACATACACTGTTATATTAATTTCAGGTGTACAATATAGTGACTTACCAATTCTATGCATTCCCAGTGCTCATCACAGTAAGTGTACTCTTAGGCCCTCCACCTATTTCACCCATCCTCCCCTAGGCAAAATATATTTTATATACAGTGTTTCTCATGCTTTCTAATTTTTTTTTATCTTTTGATAATAAATTCTAGAAGAATTTCTCAGCTAATACTTTCAGTTCTATACCTCATTCTAGCTAAATCCATTCTCCTAGTCCATTGATTTTAATTTTTGGTTGACTTTACTTTTTTAATTTTGATCATGTTACTCATTTTAAAAATCTCTATTTGGGTCATTTTAAATTACCTGTTCTTATACGTATCTTTATGAAATATTAATTATACATATATAAAAGTATTTTCTCCATTGTTCTTATTTCTTTGGTATTTTTCTTTTGGTTGAATTTAATGTGTATCTTTTATGGTATTGTTTTTCTCAAATATTTGGTGATTCTTGGTTGTGTGATTTCTACATAATTGATCATCTTTACTCTTTCATTTATGGCTATTCTTGGTGTATAGTGCCTGCTTCTTGTAATGATGTTGAAGGGGAAGGATATACTTCAGGATGCAGTGTGTCAACAGCATTTCTTCTGGGTTTCCCTAGCTACTGGGGTGATGCTCTGTCACTAGCCCAGCTATCCACATTTTCTAATTGAACTGGTAGATAAATACATCTGCTTCCCTTGCTCAACCTCAAATTGGAAGTCGGACAAGGACCAGCTTGCTAGGGAGCTCTGAACACTGTTCCCCAATCACCCAGGATTCCTCCAATTCCTTTTGCCCATTGTTTCTAAGTTTGGAGTACCCCCAGAAGCACACAAGTCTTCCTTCTCTTGTGTGTTTTGAGCTGCAGTTTTCTCCATCAATTCAGAGCCGTATTTTCTTATTAATTATCTCTGGTCTAGTGACACATTTTCCTGTTTGTTAGCATTCTGTGGATTTATTATTATTTTTTAAACATGCATTTCAATTATTCTATGGGCTTGGGTAGGGAATATATACCTATGCCTGAGCTTAGTCCAGTTTCATGGTGCAGGTCCCCAGAAACCTATCTTTTAGTGATCCTGACTGTTCTACCCACACAGTAGACCTGACAATGGAATACTGGCAAATTAAAATTCCAACATCTAGAGGGAACCTGGGTGGCTCAGTGGGTTAAAGACTCTGCCTTTGGCTCAGGTCATGATTTCAAGGTCCTGGGATAGAGCCCCACATCAGGCTCTCTGTTCAGCGGGGAGCCTGCTTCCTCCTCTCTCTCTGCCTGCCTCTCTGCCTACTTGTGATCTCTGTCTGTCAAATAAATAAAATAAATAAATAAAATCTTTAAAAAAAAAAGTTCCAACATCTAAGGGAAATAAAACATTCACTTTTATTTTTACATACTGGTTTTGAATTGTCCCTTCACACTATAGCAATATATGCAGACTATATTTCTATTACAGAATGAAAAAGAATCTGTGTGCTTCAATATGTATTTCTTAAATATTCTGTCCTCTTTGTGAAAGCATAGCAAACTGGAATAGTTATATTTCTGTGAAATTTTTAAAATTTTAAAAAAATTTTAAAAGATGAAGTAAATATTTGGTTTTTGTATTTTTATTTAGGTGTAATTAAAATAAAATAAATAAATAAATAAAATAAAATAAAATAAAAATGCATAGATATTATGGGTTTAGTTCAATAAATTTTGACAGTTGTTTACACCCACATAACCATCACCCCAAATCAGATATATTTCCATAATCCTCAGGACATTCCTTATGGCCTTTTACAATCTACCCCAAACCCCCATCCCACTTCTACAGATTAGTTTCACCAGTTTTTAGATGTCATATGAATGGAATCATTATGTACTTTTATGTGACTGACTTCTTTTGCTTAATATAATGATTTGGGGATTTATCCAAATTATTGAATGTCTTATAGTTTATTTTTAATTGCTGAATATTAGTCAATTAAGTAAATATATTGTAATGTATTTATCCACTTTCTTAGATGGCCAGTTGGTTCGTGTCTGGTCTGGAGCTATGAAAAAATATATTTCTATGGACAATCCTGTATAAGTCTTTTGTGAACATTTATTTTCATTTCTCTTAAGTAAATTCCTACAAATGAAGTTGCTGAATCCTAGAATATATATATTTTTAACTTCACTAGAAAATGCCCAAAAAGTCTCCAAAATTGTTTGTACCATTTTATGTTCTTACTAGTAAATATTTCAGTGCTCCACATTGTCACCAACATTTGAAGTTGTCATTCTTCATATTTTAGTCATTTTAGTGGGTGTGAATGATGTTTTGTTGTAATTTTAATTTGCATTTGTGTGACAACTAATCATATTAAAGTCCTTTGCTCATGGCCATTTTCATTATTGGCCATTATATATCTTCTTTTGGGGAATATCTGCTCAAGACTTCCTAATTGGGTTGTTCATCTAATTATTTTTGATATATAGGAGTTCTTTATATATATACTAGATACAATCCCTTTGTTGGACATATATGCTGTATTTTTCCCAATTAATTGTTTGTATATTTATTTCCTTAATGGTATCTTTTTTTTTTAAGAGAGAGAGAGAAAGCAGGGATGGGGGGGAGGAAGACAGAGAATCTTAAGTGGGCTCCATGCCCATCATGGAGCCCAAGTTGGGGCTTGATATCACAACTCTAGAGATCATAACCTGAGCCTAAATCAAGAGTCGGATGCTTAACCAACTGAGCCACCCAGGCACCCCCCTTAATGTATCTTTTGATGAACAAAAATTTTTGATTAGGCAAAATCAAATTGATCAAATTTTTGTAATATCAATGTTTTTATGATTTTTTTTCCAAAAAAATTTTTCTACCTTGCAATTATATTCTCTTGTGCTTTCTTTTAGAAGATTTAGCACTCTGGTTTTTACTTTTAAATGAATAAATAATTTCCACTGAATTGACTTGACATCTTGGTCAAAAATCAATGAACTATCTTTGTGTAAGGTTATTTTTAGACTCTAACTCTTTTTATACCAATATCATGTTGTCTTAATTAGTCTAAATTTCTGGTAATGGTAAGTCTTAATGTCAAGTAATACTTTTTCACTTCTGAGTTGTAGAAATATACTTTCTTCATCTTGAAATTGTATTCTGTAACCTTGCTAAATTTATTAGTTTTAGTTAGTTGTTTTTCTACAAACAACAGTTTAATTTCT
Organism: Mellivora capensis; assembly: GCA_004024625.1. Taxonomy (NCBI): domain Eukaryota; kingdom Metazoa; phylum Chordata; class Mammalia; order Carnivora; family Mustelidae; genus Mellivora; species Mellivora capensis. Next base: position 70,906 of record PISX010007762.1, read on the forward strand.
TTTTTTTATATTTACGCCATTCATTTCTTTTAATTGCCTTATTGCATTGGCTAGGAGCTCTTATACAGTGCTGAATAGATGTGATTAGAGTGAACATCCTTTTCTTGTTTCAAATTTTAAAAGAAATTAAGGTTTAATGTTTCACAATTAAGTACACTGTTATCTGTAGACATGTTCAAAGATACTCTTTATCAGCTTAAGAATTTCTTCTATTCCTAGTTCACTAAGAATTTTAGCCTGTAGAGTGTTAAATTTGGTCAAATAGTTTTTCTTTTGTATTTACTGAGATAATTTTAAGGCATCTTTTTATTTATCTTTATCCTTTTTTTATCTTTTATTCTTTTCATGTGGCCTATTACATTGGTTGAATTTTTAATATAAGGCCAACTTTGCATTACTGGAATAAGTACCACAATCTCATGATATATTATCTTCTTAAAAGTATTTCCAGATTGAATTTACTAGCATTTTATGATTTTTTCATCTATATTCATAGTAAATGTTAATTTAGAAAACTCAAAATCACCTAAATAAGGTTTCAGAAGAATCATTCCTTTTTATTTTTATTTTTCTGCATTTTCTTGTAACTCTATCTTACAAGTATAACATATCGAGATAATTTTCTTACTTTTTATATTTTCAAAAATGTCCCTTAGTTTCATATTCTTCTTGTTATTTTTAGCATTTACTGAATATTTTTCCTATATCAAGTGTTGTGCTAAGTACTTTACATTATTATTGCATTATCTCATTTAATTCTTTAAACCATTCTACTTTGTAGATATTATCAGCCTCCCAATTTTATAAATAAGGAAAATGATACTGAGAAGCACTGAATATATTATTCAAGATCATAAGTGATAAAGTTTGAATTTAAACCAATATTTTTATGATTTCAGAAACATAAAATCACAATACTATTTTTCCTCCCAGCATCATCCAAGGATTTAGGAAAACTACCTACTGAATATATTACCTCCCAAGTAAGAGTGAATAACAGGTATGTAAAAAATTACCACAAATTCGGTGGATTAAGAGAATGGAAATTTACTCTCTCATATATCCATAGATTGGAAGTCAGAAATCAAAGTGTGGGGTGCCTGGGTGCTCAGTGGGTTAAAGCCCCTGGTTTCGGCTCAGGTCATGATCCCAGGGTCCTGGGATCGAGCCCCACGTCGGGTTCTCTGCTTCGCGGAGAGCCTGCTTCCTACTCTCTCTCCCTGCCTGCCTCTCTTGCCTACTTGTAATCTCTGTCTGTCAAATAAATAAATAAAATCTTAAAAAAAAAAAAAGAAATCAAAGTGTGAGCAGGGCTGCACTCCCTTAGGATCTAGGATAGAATCTATTCCTTGCATCTTCCAATGCTGTCAACATTCCTTAGCTTGTAGAAGCATCTCTCTCTGGTCCATCTTCATATCACCTTCTCTGTGCATAAGTGTCTTCTACATTCTGTTTCAAATCTCCCTCTGCCTCTCTTTCATAAAACTGTATGTGCCTCAGGGTGCCTGGGTGGCTCAGTCAGTTAAAAATCCAGCTCGACCTTGCTCGGCGGGGAGCCTGCTTCTCCCTCTGCCTCTGCCTGCCACTCTGTCTGCCTGTGCTCAAGCTCTCACTCTCTCCCTCTCTCTCTGACAAATAAATAAATTTTTAAAAAATTAAAAAAAAAAAAAGTCCAGCTCGATTTTAGCTCAGGTCATAATCTTAGGGTCATGGGATTGAGCCTGTAGAGCTCCACACTTAGTGGGGAGTCTGCTTCTCTCTTGCTTTTCTCCCTCTCCCTCTGCTCCTTCCCCTCCTCACCCCCTTACCCCTGCTCATGTGCACACCTACATGCTCTTTCTCTAAGATAAATCAATATATTTTAAAAAAAATAATATTTGTGATTGTATTCAGGGCCCAGGTGATCCAGGATAAACTCTTGTCTCTCAATATCCTTCATTTAATTGTATCTTTTGCCACATGAGGTAACAGTCAATCTGCCCAATAAGATAATATTCAAAGGTTCTGAAAATTAGAAAGTGAATCTATTTTTTTTTAGGGGGAGCGCATTTTTTTCAGCCTACTATTACAAGGCAATCATAGTTGAAAATAGCATGCTCTCCAGCATAAAACACATTGACTCATTAGATTACCTAGGCTGGTTCTTATGCTCAGCTCTACAAATGTTCAGTCCGTAAAATCAGCATCAGATCATTTCATTTTTGCCTACTCCAAGGGCATGTGGAGAAATAGAATTAAATAGGATATAAAAGCACTTTCTGAATGATATTATGGAAAGAATAAGGGCCTAATTCTACATTCTAGGTTCTGGAATCAGACACTGGGATTATAACCTGAACCCAGCTGCTTATTAACTTAGTGACCTGGACTTTTCATTTATAAAGGGAAGGTAAACTACCTATTTCACAAGTTTGTTGTCATAATGAAATGAGATAATGTATGTAAAAATGACTGGAATGCTGACTGGCTCATAGTAAAATTCATCCTTCTCTTTTTTCTCTGCTAAAAAAAAGATGCTACACACACTCTGTATTGCTACAAGATGTTACGCAGATAAGCTTAGATCAGCAGTTTTCATTTCAAGCAAGAAGGACAAACATAGATAATAACTATTTAAATAATTAATAGGCTGGAACAAACCATTCACTGATGCTATGCATGGGAAATAAGAATTCTCTGTCGTGACCTAATTCGTGTCCTTGGTCAATACAATTTCCCGTCTTTGTTCCAGGGAAGATTAACAATATTGTGCAATAGAAGTCAGGGCCTGGAAGAGTGTAGCTCAGTAAATCGCAGTTATTGCTACTAAAGTTATTATCATTTAGTTGCATTCTAGAAGACACTACTGGTAGTATTATTATTCATATATAAAAGCAAATAAGAGTGTGATTCAAAGGACTAATAAATAACCCCAAGTTCATTCCATAGTAGTTCTATTCCCTTTTACATCTCTGGCTAAATGGCTCCATTCATTACTTCTACAGACTGGTAACATCAAGCTTATGGATTTAATTCCTAGGTGACCTTTTACTCACGACCTTTTATATCACAGACTGAAGCCCTGATGGAAAACATCTCATAAATGGGGGCCTTTGACCAAAAGAAGAGCTAGATGAAGAGCTGTTCTTAGTTTTTAAAACAAACTCCTACTCTACTTCCCACCGCTTAATTGTTGGTGTTTCTCACAGAGTCATTCTCCATATTCCTATTTTGGGGGGGGAGGGAGAAGTTTCCCTAGGGAATTTTGCACAGTCCCATGCCTTCAGCTATGTCCCATGACCTTCAGATACATAATTCCATCTTCAGCCCAGCCTTTTATCTTCTCCCTCTCCTTCTCCTGTTGCAGCCCAGTAGACATAACCTCTCACCTTTACATTACTCAGGCAAGGAACCATATAGGGCTGACTGTCCCTCTGAAGACTCTCTCAGCAGACTTAAGGAGTAGCCACTACTCCTTTTCCTGGCCTTCTGAGTTCAGAGCAGAGAGAGGAAAGAGAAGCAGTCTGGAGACAGGGTGGGAAGAAGGTAGTTAAGGCTTACTTAACTGCTGATACAACCCTGTCTTGGACCTGGCAGATGTTTAAAAATTGACTCCAACTCTTGAGGTTCTTTTCTGCTCTATTGATGACTTCCTGCTGCATTTTCCTGACCACACATCTCTTGGCCTTGAGGGGGTCTCCTTTAGCAGGCCATCACAAATATTCTTCACTTTTTGTACTCCATGGTTGACCATCAACTTCTCTTCTGTAATTACCCTCTGTCAGAGTAGAATGAGCAGAATATCTTTTAAATGACTCCAGGCCAACATTCTTATTATGGACATGAATTCCATGCTTGTTCCTCAGGATGGAGGCACCTTTGGCCCACTGTTGGAAGGAAATGCACTGCTCTCCAGATGCGGCCTCTCCCTCTGCTTCCATGAGCAGCTTCAGATAGCATCTCCCTCGTTGGTACTATCAAGCATGAATCAGGCATCAATCAACAGTGTCTGCCAAATGCAGGAGAGAATCTTCCTCTTCACTGGAACTGAGGCAAAGGAAGTACATTCCTCCCATGCTGCCCACCCTCCTTGAATGAGTTAGGCATTGGAGTGTAGCTCTATACAAAGAAATTTTCACAAAATCCTTTCTGGTCTCCAATAAACTTACCCTTATCTAGTCTCAATATATGTGAGTTGTTTAGCTCTATAAAACCACTCACTTTGGAACATGCTATCTTCTATCTTTAAGTCTTGGTCAAAAGCTAAGACGATGCATCCACATCCCATGTTAATATCCTATTTTTTAAATTAGAACTTTACGGGTTAACCTTCATCTTTCTCCCTCTTGTCCTTCATGTCACCATCTTGTACCCACAAAGATAAAATCCTACCACTATTGTCTTTTATGAATTTATATGTAATGAGACTTATTTAGCTTCAGGTCATGCAGAGAAAGGTCTTTTTTCATAAAAAGCAATATTCACGTGTGAATTTTCTAAGTCACAATCTCATCAGTTGTGCTCTAATCAAACAAACAGCAGGGATGGAAATAAAAGGGCTGGATAAATAAATAACTGAGTTAATTATGGACTTGCTCATTTTAAAGAAACATTAAATCATGAAGGATTATGAATAGCTGCATAATTGTTCCTGATCTTAATTCCCAGAGTATGGAGCTTAGAGAACTGATACCTCATTAGTTTCCATAGCTCAACTACAAAGAAAGCGATGAGCTAGCCTCAGCCTCATTCTCTAACTCTGCACTCCATCACCTGGTGCATAGGGGTGCTTCACCCCCATGCTCTGTCAGCCCCACTCCCAGGTACAAGGAGTGTATTCATTTTCTATTTTTGTTGTTACTAATTGCCATAAAATTAGTGGCTTAAAACAACACAAATTTATTCTTTTATAAGTCTGGAGGTCAGAAGTCCAAAATTGGTCTCACTGGGTAAAATCAAGGCTATATTCCTGTCTGGAAGACCTAAGGGAAAATCCATTTTCTTGTATCTTCCACTTCTAGAGGCTGCCTTCTTCCTTATCTTGTGGCCATCTACCAGCTTCAAAGCCAAAAGGGCCCATCAAATCTTTCTTATATCATAATTATAGATTTCTGCTTCCATAGTTACATCCCCTTCTCTCACTCTGACTCTCCTGCCTGTCTGCTTCCACTTTTAAAGACCCTTGTGATTACATTGGACCATCCTGAGTAATTCAAGATACTCTACTTATCTTCAGGTCAGCTGGTTAGCAACCTTAATTCCATCAGCAACCTTAATTCTCCTTTGCCATGTAAGCTAACACACTCAAAGATTCCAGGGATTAGAACTGTGACACCTTTGCATGGGGCATTATTCTGTCTACTACACAGAGTAATCCCAAACTGCAACAGAGATTTTCTGAATCCCTCCTTGTCTTCCCCTCCCATTCAGGAAGCCAGTGTCTATGACTCTGATTGCCTGTTTGGCCCTGGCATCATGACCAGTATCTACTCAATAATCCCAGATGCTAATGAAGAACAGGATTCTAGGCCTGTTTTTGTGAATACAATTTTACTGGAATACACAGTCATGCCCATGCATTTACTTATTGTCTGTATTTGTTCTCATGCCACAACAGCAGAGTTAAATAGTTACAACAGAGACTGTATGGCCTGAAAAAGTCTAAAATATTTATCATCTGGCCCTGAAAAGAAGTTTGCTGACCCACAATATAGAGGGCTGCTCTCTTCCTCCCTCTGCTGTATTCTTACTCCTAATTCATAGCCTTTCATGGTCCCTCCTGAAAGCCAAGTATGTGGACTATAGCTTTCCTACTTTGGTGGACTCTGAACTTCATTTGTCACACCACTGGCCCTGTTTAGTCAGCCATAAACTCTGACTAATTTCTCAACCTCTAGGTTGACACATTCAGAATCAGCAGCTTTCTTGAAGAGAAAAGCAGTGTCATATGTAAGATTTGTTTCTTTTCCTGCATCTTGTTTCTTGCAAATTTCTTCTATGTTAGTAGCTCTCTGGTGCCTTCAAAGAAATATTGTTTATGTTTTGTCCAGCTTTCCTAGCTGTTCTTGGTAAGAAAATCAATTCAAGCAATCTGGTCCACCATTACCAGAGGATATTTTTAGTGCCATTATTGCATTTTTGTTGCCTCCAAATCTTTGTTGTATTATCCATATTCCTTTAAATTTTGTTCTGTTTCCTTTTGTGTTTAGTTTATGATTTCTTTATAGCTTATAGTTTCTTTATAGCTTTCTTATAGTACTCTGTCTCTTAAGGATTTTGCTTCTTGCTTTCTGATAAAGAAGTCAGGTTTTATGAAACATTCTTCTGAATCCTACAGCTAATTACTTTTTTGGACAAATTTATCCTTGACCCTTCAGAATAATATTCCTTCCCCTTGTTTTGTATTAATTTACTACAGTCCTCTATTGTTTAGTTTTGTTTCTATCTCTTTATTTATCATCCAATCAAGTATATTCTATCCAGACTTGACAGTATATTGGTTGGTCTTAACCCTGCATCTCAGATAAACAACAAATATGCTAATTATATTTATCCTCAACTAGAGGGCACATTGATGCATAATTTGCACTCCACAGTCAAATTTTCCAGCAGTTTCTTCCATCTTCTGATGCATCTTTGTCCTGTTCATATGTAATACTCTATCCCCACTCTTTCATTGTTACTTATTCTGAACTGAATAATTCTTTAAAAATTCCTTTTAGAGCATTTACTGCAATTAAAGTTCCCTTCTTACATTTATCAAGTTATTTTTCCTGAATACGCAAAAGTGAGGTAGGGTATCTTAACCATCTCGTGGAGAAGCATCTATATCAGAACAACTGGTAAGTTTCCCATTTCACTGGTATGTATAGCTGCTGGTCCTCTAGTTTAGGAGACAGATGGAAGGAGAAGTACAAAGTTCCTTCTTAACTTCTCAGATTGGATCTGTTTCAAGAGGTGAAGCCTAAATAAGTTCTTTCTCAATCTGCTCTGTCTTCCTTAGAGGAGCTTTCCCTCATATTCCTGTACTACATTCCTCAAGAATCTTAGTTTTTGTTATTGCCTTAAAAGTTATTTTTTATATTCATATTCCTATTTTGGTATCCTATTTAGGAACTGTGAATTAAAGATCAGTCTACTACCAGTAGCAGTTCTGCAGAATTGAATCCAGCAGTTATCCAGGGACTGGACCATTCTTTTGATTCTACACAGTTACATATTTTCATAAATATTCTTCTTAGGCTTTCCAGATTCATAAGGATTAAAGGGCTTATAAAATAAGTCACAAAATACAAATTGATATCAACATAATTACTTGGCATAAATTAGGCTTTTTCTTAAAAATTACTGATTTGTAATTTGGTATTAAGGGATTTTTTTTTTTTAGTTTGCTTTTTTAAATTTAATTAAATTTTTTCAGTGTTCCAATATTCATTGTTTATGCACCACACTCAGTGCTCCATGCAATATGTGCCCTCCTTAATACCCACAAGGCTCACCTATCCCCCCCACCCCTTCCCCTCTAAAACCCTCAAGTTTTTTCTCAGAGTCCACAGTATCTCATGTTTCATCTCTCCCTCCAATTTCCCCCACTTTTCCTTTCCTTCTCCTAATGTCCTCCATGTTATTCCTTATGTTCCACAAGTAAGTGAAATCATATGATAATTGAATCTCTCTGCTTGACTTATTTCAGCATAATTTCCTCCAGTCCCATCCACATTGCTACAAAAGTTGGTATTCATCCTTTCTGATGGAGGCATCATACTCTATTGTATATACGGGCCATATCTTCTTTATCCATTTGTCTGTTGAAGGGCATCTTGGCTCTTTCCACAGTTTGAGTATTAAAGGATTTGGTATAGTCAAAGATTTCTTCTTCTTTTATAAGAACTAATAATGAGTTACAAAAAAGCCACAGTGGACATTTTCTACTTTGAGCAATTGCATTTGGATATTTGGTGTCTAAAAAATAAACAGTGAAGATCTGGATTTGAATCCTTTCTTGGAGGATTCAACTGTTTGACCTTGAACAATGTACTTATCTCTGAACCTCTCCTCTTTCATAAAATGGGAATGATGGTAATGATACCTACTTCATTTGTTCATTAAGAAAATGAGTTGATATAAGATGTGGAAGAACTTAGTATGTTATTAAGACCTGTTTAAGTTATATTCATTGCTTAAACTATTTCAGAATGAAGGTTAAATTTGAATAACAAATATTCCTGTTAATCTCTAATCGTTCACTCACCCCAAAACTGACATAGAAAATCTATAATGTTTATTTTCTATATGATGACAAGTGTTCCAGGGTAAATAGAACAGCCTAGTAATGATAAAGCTAGTTTAAGTTTTGTTTGTTTGTTTTTGTTTTTGTCTTTTAGTGGATGGGCAGAAGAAGAAGGAAAAAGAGAATATCTTATATTTTTTTTAAAGATTTTATTTATTCATTTGACAGACAGATCACAAGCAGGCAGAGAGGCAGCCAGAGAGAGAGGAGAAAGCAGGCTCCCCTCGGAGCAGAGAGCCCGATGCGAGGCTCGATCCCAGGACCCTGGGATCATGACCTGAGCTGAAGGCAGAGGCTTTAACCCACTCTGAGCCACTCAGGCGCCCCAGAAAAAGATAATATCTTAAGCAGTTTCTACACCTAGCCTGATACAGGGCTCAATCTCTCAGCCCTGAGATTGTGACTTCACACAAGAGTCAGTTGCTTAAAAGACTGAGCCACCCAAGAGCCCCAAGCTAGTTCAATTTTTAAAGGTAAATGCATCCTCCCTTCCCCTAGTGACATATCTGACATAACAGCAAGCACATCTCTCAGATGTATTAGGTCCATTCTGAATCTTCAAGCAACTTGGAGGAAGCTCAGACCAAGACATTAAGGTTAAAAACAAAAACCAAAATACAAACAGGAAAAAACAAAATCTACCAAGAACAATACCATAAGAAATCAATTTCAGATTTTCACTTTCAATTGTATTCAAGGGAATTTCATGCTAGGCCTCGTGGTATGTCAGGGATTTCTTCCTTTCTTTCTTTTTTCCTCCTTATGGGAGAATTGGAAACATATATTCTTACCGCCAAGGAAAAAGACTCAACTCTGAAAATACAGTTCCTTGAAAAACAGCAGAACAGACTACACAGGAAGATTAGTTTTGCTAGAATTAAAGACTTTTCTGAATATCTGTCAGAAAGAAATATCATTGACTCAGGAGCAAAACTTCGATAATTTGCATACACTGAAAAAGGGAGGAGGGTAGTCCTGAAAGAGCTGCTGTTGTATTGTTTGATAGCATCAAAACTGAAGGGGACTGCATTGATTTCTTCTCATAGCATTGTGAAATTCATAGTAAGTGGATTGTTTCAAATATAAATTCATTTATAATATGCTCTTTTAAAATGTAGTATAACCCCATTCTGTCAAACAATGTGAGAAATTGTCTTTAATTAGAAAAAGATTTGTAAATCTTTACTCAGTTTTTACTAGCATTTGTGGTTATAAGCTTGCTTGGCTGGAGTGTTATAGTTATGACAATTAGCAATAAAAACTTCTGATTCCTCTATTCCCTTTTAAATTTCATCATGTACACATGGAATACTAATTTCAGCCTTCAAATAAAATGATTACTGTTGAAATATCCTTACTGTTAACCATTTTTATTTTTTGTTATTTGTTACTGAATAGTTCTCTAGGACACCAAAGTATATATGGTAAAGATTTAAAATAATTATAAAGTATAGAAGAATATAACAAGAGAAAAATAATCATAATCTTGATATCTAGAAATAACTGTTGCTTAATCAATATTTTAAATTTTGTCTATATATACATCTACCCATATATATGTTTTACAAAATTTGGTCATATTGTATATTCTGTTTCATTTAACAATTCTCTCCTATTACTTAAAATTTTGTGAACATTGAGGAGGAATTAAGATGGATAGTAGGGGAACTCTGAGCTTGCCTCACCCTTCAAACACAGCTAGATCAACATCAAATCATTTTGAACAACTAGGAAATCAATCTGATGGTTAAGAAAACAATCTGCACAGTTATAGGGAGAGAACATGGCAGATGTGAGGTTTGGAGATGTAAACTGGGGGAAAGAAAAGCTGCACTGCCAAGAAGGGGAGGGAGCCCTTTTCATGAAGAGAAATCAGGGAGAGAGGGGGAAGCAGGAGAGGAAGTGGCATGGTAGGGTTTGCACAAAATATCATGGTATGTGGAACCCCTGGGTTGTACTGGGAGAGAATGCTCCCCTTCCTAGAGTACATCTGGAAGAGGGTATATTGCACAACCAACATCACAGAAATCCAAACAATTATAAGAAAATATTGGGGCGCCTGGGTGACTCAGTGGGTTAAAACCTCTGCCTTCAGCTTGGGTCATGATCCCAGGTCCTGGGATCAAGCCCCACATTGGGCTCTCTGCTCAGCGAGGAGCCTGCTTCCCTTCCTCTCTTTCTGCCTGCCTCTCTGCCTACTTGTGATCTCTGTCAAATAAATAAATAAAATCTTTAAAAAAAAAAAAAAGAAAATATTACAAGCAATTATAAGCCAACAAACTGAGCAATCTGGAAGAAACATATAAACTACCAAAACTGAAACAGAAAGAAATAAAAATTTCAACAGATCCATAACCAGCAAAGAAATTAAACTGGTAATCAAAAATCTTCCAACAAATAAGAGTCCAGGGCAGGATGGCTTCCCAGAGGAGTTCTACCAGACATTTAAAGAAGAATTAGTACCTATTCTTCTGAAGCTGTTCCAAAAAAAAAAAAAAAATAGAAATGGACAGAAGACTTCTAAACTCATTCTTTGAGGCCAGAATTACCTTGGTTCAAAAAACCAAAGACCCCACCTAAAAGGAGAATTACAGACCACTGTCCCTGATGAATATGGATGCCAAAGTTCTCACCAAGATACTAGCCAATAAGATCCAATAGCACATTAAAAGGATTATTCACAATGATCAAGTGGGATTTAATCCTGGGATGCAGGGGTGGTTCAATATCCACAAATCAATCTACATGACACATCACATTAATAAAAGATAGGATAAGAAACATATGATCCTCTCAATAGATGCAGAAAAAGCATTTGACAAAATACAACATCCTTTCTTGATTAAAAACTCTCAAGAAAATAGGAATAGAAGGAACATACCTCAACATTATAAAGGATATATATCAAGGACCTATAGCTAATATCATCCTCAATGGGAAAAAACTGAGAGCTTGTCTCCTAAGATCAGGAACAAGTCAAGAATATTTACTCTCACCACTGTTGTTCAACACAGTCCTAGCCTCAGGATTCAGAAAACAAAAAGAAATAAAAGGCATCCAAATCAGCAAGGAAGAAGTCAAACTTACTCTTCACAGATGACATGATATTCTATGTAGAAAACCCAAAGACTCCACCAAAAGAATTGCTAGAACTGATACATGAATTCAGCAAAGTCGCAGGATATAAAATCAACTTACTTAAATCTGTTGCATTTCTATACTCCAATAATGAAGGAACAGAAAGAGAAATCAAGGAATTGATCCCATTTACAATTGCACCAAAAAGCATATGATACCTAGGAATAAACCTAACCAGAGAGGTAAAAGATCTATAAGCTGAAAACTATAGAACACTTATGGAAAAAACTGAAGACACAAAGAAATGGGAAAACATTTCACGCTCATGGATTAGAAGAACAAATATTGTCAAAATGTCTATACTACCTAAGCAATCCATGCATTCAATGTAATCCCTACCCAAATAACACCAGGATTTTTCATAGAACTAGGAGAAATAATCCTAAAATTTTTATGAAACCAGGAAAGACCCTGAGTAGTCAAAGTAATGTTGACAAAGAAAAGCAAAGTGGGAAGCATCACAATCCCAGACTTCAAGCTGTATTACAAAGCTGTAATCATCAGGACGGTATAGTACTAGCACAAAAACAGACACATAGATCAATGAAACAGAGCAGAGAACCCAGAAATGGATCCACAACTATATGGTCAACTAATCTTTGAAAAAGCAGGGAAGAATATCCAAGAGGAAAATACACTCTCTTCAACAACTTTGGAAAAGTAGACAGTGATGTGCAGAAGAATGAAACTGGACAAACTTCTTACACCATACACAAAAATAAATCCAAAATGGATGAAGGACCTAAATGCAAAACAGGAAACCATCAAAATACTAGAGGAGAAAACAGGAAACAACTTCTTTGACCTCAGTTGCAGCAACTTCTTACTAGACATATCTATGGAGGCAAGGGAAACAAAAGCAAAAATGAACTACTGGGACCTCATCTGAATAATCAACAAAACTAAAAGGCAACCTATGGAATGGGAGAAGATATTTGCAAATTATATATTGGATAAAGTTCTAGTATACAGAATCTATAAAGAACTTACAAATGACTAACAGATACATGAAAAAATGCTCAGTATCACTCATCATCAAGGAAATACAAATCAAAATCACAATAAGATACTTCCTCACACCAGTAGGAATGGCTAAAATTCACAATTCAGGAAACAACACACATTGGAGAGGATGCAGAGAAAGGGGAACCCTACTGCATTGTTGATGGGAATTCAAACTGGTATAACCACTCTGGGAAACAGTATGGAAGTTCCTTAAAAAGGTAAAAATAGAACTACCCTATGACCCAGCAATTTCACTTCTAGGTATTTATCTAAAGGATACAAAAGTGCTAATTTGAAGGGGCACACATACCCCAATGTTTAGAGCAGCACTATCAACAATAGCCAAATTATGTAAAGAATCCAACTGTCCATTGACTGAGGAATGCATAAAGATATCTGGAACAAGTTATCCATGAAAATTTTCCCAATCTCGCAAATGGAACCAGCGTTCATGTACTAGAGGTAGAACGGTCTCCCCGCCAAGATTATAGATTCTCGAAAGTCCTCGAGACACCTAATAACAAGAATGAAGAATTATAATTGTAGGCAGGTCCTCTTGAAGGCAGCTAGGACAAAGAAGCTCCTTATGTACAGAGGAAAGCCCATCAGAATAACATCAGACCTGTCCACAGAAACCTGGCAAGTCAGAAAAGGCTGACAAGATATATTCAGGGCACTAAATGAGAAGAACATGCAGCCAAGAATACTTTATCCAGCAAAACTGACATTCAAAATGGATGGAGAGATAAAGAGTTTCCAAGGCAAGGCTTAAAAGAGTATGCGACCACCAAGCCGACACTGCAGGAAATATTAAGGGGGGGGGGGGGGTTTAAAAGAGGAAAAATCCTAAGAATATCATTGAACAGAAATATAGAGACAATCTACAGAAAGACTTCAAAAGTAACACGATGTGAATAAAAACGTATCTATCAATAATCACTCTCAATGTGAACGGCCTAAAGGCAGCTATGTATCTCCACATAGCCATCCCAGCCTCCCTCAAAAAAATTGAAAAATCCAGAATACACCAGCTGTCTCTACACCTTAAAGAACTGGAGAATCAACAACAAATTAAACCAACTCCACACACAAGAAGGAAAATAATCAAGATTAGAGCAGAGATCAATGAGGTAGAAACTAGAGATACAGTAGAACGTATCAATGAAACTAGAAGCTGGTTTTTTGTAAGAATCAATAAGATCGGTAAACCATTGGCCACACTAATCCAAAAGAAAAGAGAGAAAGCTCAAATTAATAAAATTATGAATGAAAAGGGAGAGATCACAACTAACACCAAGGAAGTAGAAACAATCATCAGAAGTTATTATCAACAGTTATATGCAAATAAAATAAACAACCTAGATGAAATGTATGCATTCCTGGAAAACTATAGACTCCCAAAATTGAACCAGGAAGAAACTGACAACCTGAATAGACCGATATCTAGTAACGAGATTGAAGCAGTGATCAAAAACCTCCCAAAAGGGACGCCTGGGTGGCTCAGTTGGTTAAGCAGCTGCCTTTGGCTCAGGTCATGATCCCAGCGTCCTGGGATCAAGTCCCACATCGGGCTCCTTGCTCCGTGGGGAGCCTGCTTCTCCCTCTACCTCTGCCTGCCACTCTGTCTGCCTGTGCTCTCTCTCTCTCTCTCTGACAAATAAATAAATAAAATCTTAAAAAAAAAAAAAAAACTCCCAAAAAACAAGAGCCCAGGACCTGATGGATTCCCTGGGGAATTCTACCAAACTTTCAAAGAAGAAATAACACCTATTCTCCTGAAGCTGTTTCAAAATATTGAAGCAGAAGGAAAACTTCCAGACTCTCTTTATGAAGCCAGCATTACCCTGATCCCCAAACCAGGCAAAGACCACACCAAAAAGGAGAATTTCAGACCAATATCACTGATGAATATGGATGCTAAGATTCTCAACAAGATCCTAGCAAACAGGATCCAACAGCACATTAAAAAATTATCCACCATGACCAGGTGGGATTCATCCCTGGGTTACATGGATGGTTTAACATTCGCAAATCAATCAATGTGATAGAACAAATCAATAAGAGAACAGAGAAGAAGCCCCATGGTCCTCTCAATTGATGCAGAAAAAGCATTTGACAAAATCCAGCATCCGTTCATGGTTAAAACGCTTCAAAGTATAGGGATAGAGGGAACATTCCTGAACTTCATAAAATCTATCTATGAAAGACCCGCAGCAAATATCATCCTCAATGGGTAAAAGCTCACAGCCTTCCTGTTGAGATCAGGAACATGACAAGGATGCCCACTCTCACCACTCTTGCTCAACATAATATTAGAAGTCCTAGCAACAGCAATCAGACAACAAAGAGAAATAAAAGGTATCCAAATTGGCAAGGAAGAAGCCAAACTCTCTCTCTCTTCGCAGATGACATGATTATTTATATGGAAAACCCAAAAGACTCCACCCCCAAACTACTAGAACTCATACAGCAATTCAGTTATGTGGCAGGATACAAAGTCAATGTACAGAAATCAGTGGCTTTCTTATACACTAACAATGAAAATACAGAAAGGAAAATTAGAGAATCGATTCCATTTACTATAGCACCAAGAACCGTAAGATACCTGGGAATAAACCTAACCAAAGAGGTAAAGGATCTGTACTCGAGGAACTACAGAACACTCATGAAAGAAATTGAAGAAGACACAAAAAGATAGAAGACCATTCCATGTTCTTGGATCGGAAGAATAAACATTGTTAAAATGACTATACTACCTAGAGGAATCTATACTTTTAATGCCATTCCGATCAAAATTCCACCGGTATTTTTCAAAGAGCTGGAGCAAACAATCCTAAAATTTGTATGGAATCAGAAGAGACCCCGAATTGCTAAGGAAGTGTTGAAAAACAAAAATAAAACTGGCGGCATCACATTACCTGATTTCAAGCTTTACTACAAAGCTGTGATCACCAAGACAGCATGGTACTGGCATAAAAACAGACACATAGACCAGTGGAACAGAGTAGAGAGCCCAGATATGGACCCTCAACTCTATGGTTAAATAATCTTCAACAAAGCAGGAAAAAATATACAGTGGAAAAAAGACAGTCTCGTCAATAAATGGTGCTGGGAAAATTGGACAGCTATATGTAGAAGAATGAAACTCAACCATTCTCTTACACTGTACACAAAGATAAACTCAAAATGGATAAAGGACCTCAATGTGAGACAGGAATCCATCAGAATCCTAGAGTAGAACATAGGCAGTAACCTCTTCAATATCAGCCACAGCAACTTCTTGCAAGATATGTCTCCAAAGGCAAAGGAAACAAAAGCAAAAATGAACTTTTGGGACTTCATCAAGATCAAAAGCTTCTGCACAGCAAAGGAAACAGTCAACAAAACAAAGAGGCAACCCATGGAATGGGAGAAGATATTTGCAAATGACAGTACAGACAAAAGGTTGATATCCAGGATCTATAAAGAACTTCTCAAACTCA
>PISX010007763.1:0-86787 GCA_004024625.1 Mellivora capensis
CATCGGGCTCCTTGCTCGGCAGGGAGCCTGCTTCTCACTCTGTCTGCCTGTGCTTGCTCATTCTCCCTCTCTCTCTGACAAATAAATAAAAAATAAAAATCTTTAAAAAAAATTCTAATCAACTGCCGATATTGAAAAATCGGATTTTACATAAAAATCCAACTTTGGAGTTTCTTTTAAAAGGCTGCAATATTTGGCAAATTAAATCACTTTCTTTATAGCCATTAGATGGCCTTCAGCAGCCAATGACTCTTGGGTCATTTGTTCATCATAATCTCAGCTAAAAGTCTTCCTGCATTGGTCAGGCTGGTCTGACTCCTAGACACATGTGTACATGTGAGGCTAGATCTAGAATGAACAGATAGCATACCCTTATCTCTCAACTATAAATTGTTTCGTGTTAACTAACTCTAGACAGCAGTCCATTTAACATTGAGCTCTTAGATGGTACATTAAAAGGCAGCATAATTGATTCCATAAATCAGAAAAACATCATGAAATAACATGCTTGGAGCGTGATCTGATACAGTTGGGTGCCAAGGAAAAAACTATTCTAAAGAAGTCATATGCTTAAGTCTGAGGGGATTTGGAATCCCTACTTTTCTGAAGACCAAGATGGTTGGCACACAATCAAGCAAGTACTCCCTCTCCCACTACATCATGACTTTCCCTCCTTTCTCCTGCCTCCCTGCATTGACTTTTCCCAGCACTGTCATGAGGCATTTATCTAGTTTTTCCCAGGGACAGTTTCCCAACTCTGCACTGGCCCACATGCACTCTTACCAGCTCTCCCACCCTGCCCCCACACATGGTGATTCATGCTAGAATCTTGTGAAAAGGCAAGTGGGAATTCTGAGTTCAACTTTGGCACAGAAATGAGAGGTGTTAGCTAATCCATATGGAGACTGAACTATAAAAAAATATATATATACATATATATATCCTTGAACTTCTGGGCCAATGTTATAACCAACCAAGCTAAGACGTTTCCAAAATATCTGCCTGCTGGACCATCTCTAGTGGTAGCAAGAAAGAGTAGTTTTCTTAAGTCAAGCCATCTGGGGCAGAAGGTATTGGTTACGTGGTCAATGGCCATCCCCTATCTTCTCACTCATGGTTTTGTGGGTCAGCAATTTGAGAAGGGCTCAGCTGAGAAGTTCTTGCTTAGAGTTTCTCATGCACATGCAGACAGATGTTGGCTGGGGCTGCCATTGTTTAAAGACTGGACATTCAAGACAGCTCATTCTTGTGGCTAGAGTTGACGTTGACTATTGGCTGGAGCTGTTGAGTAGAGAACAAACATGTGGCCTCCCCAGCACGGTGGTCCCAAAATAGTCAGACTTATTTCCCCGCAGCTATTCCCAGAGTGAGCGCCCCAAAAGAACTAAGCAGAAGATATATGGCCTTTTGTACCCAAGCTTCAGAAATCACACATCATGTTTTCCATGTTCTATGGGTTGAGGCCAGCCCAAGCATGTCCTGATTTAATCTGGTAGAACCTAAGCCTCACTTCTCAATGGGAGAAGGGTCAAGGAACTTGCAGATGGGGGTTAAATCTGCAAACTGTGATACGTTAGCACAGTGCACTCTTCCAGGATATCTCTGCATTTATGAGGTCACATGCTGTACAAGTCAGCTGCTCACTTTAGTGCAAGAAGGATCCATTCTAAGTTTGTCGATTTTTGAGGGACTGTAGGCGAAAGGCTTCATTATCTGCCACCTCATTTTCCCTGTCATTTTTTATTAACTGTAGTGGAGTCTGGTGCCTTCTTAGACTCCCTCAGTTTTCTCTTCTCCTCTATTCTCTCTTTTTCCTCCCTCTCCTTTCCCTCCATCCTTCCCTCTCTCGCTCTCTTTCTGTCTTTCATCCCCCTCCCTCCCTCCCTCCACCTCTCTCATTTTCTCTCTCTTTTCCACCAAAACTAGATTTTTTTTGCTCCACATACACATAACTTATTTCAGACAGGACACCCCACCACTGCCCTGACACTATGCAACTGAGACTAAGAACATTCTGTGGGTTGCAGTTCCAAATTCCTGGGTCCAAGAGGATTATTGGTCTAGAAAAAGACTTATTGCTATTCAGCAAGGCCTGTTAGAACAGACTCTTTGAGAACAGGCATGGATTTTTAGGAAAACTAATCTATTATATTTGTGTAGCAGAAAAACAATTTTCAGTTATGTAAAAGTTGGGCTCTCATAACACACAATATCTCTCCCTAAATTAGCATTCCCTTCACTGGCTTTCTATTATCTTCAACCCAACTGGCTGATTTGCAGTCCACTTGCATCCTGCCCTCTGCATCCACATCTTCTGTGAGTTCCATAGGCATTGATGCTGAACCATCCTTGGCTACTTGCCCCGTTCACTGATTCCCGTCACGAGCCCCCAGTTCTAACTCACCAGAGCACAACATTTCTGCTCATGTAAAATTCATCTCAAACATTACTCACTCCAGAAAAATAGTTGCAAACTAATGTTTAGACTGATAGCTGGATTCAGATATTCTTGAGCTTAAGGCAGAATCCTGTTCCCTCAGAAGCACTCTCCACGTGCCCACACTTGGCACCGCTAGACATATCAACTTGCAGGTGTCTCCGTTGTGGCACAATCCCCATTGCCTTACATTTTTACTTTTATGTTTTTTTTTTAAAAACAATATGAAAGATAAAAATGAAACTAACTTGTATAACGTCAACATTTCTGGCATAACACTGCCCAAGGCACGTGTGGCTAGGTTGCTTAGTCATGGAAATTCACAGAATATAGGAGCTTGGTGTATGTATGTGTGTATGTATGTCTGTCATTATATAGGTGCCTAAGAAATACTCAAGAGAATCCTTTACTGGTTCCCCCAAATAGAGAATGTTGATGCAGGTTATCTCAGTTATATAGGAAAGGATGCTGCAGAAGCAGCAAGAAAGCACATGCACCCAAGAAAGGGTGCGTGTGTTTTTTAGGGTTGGGGGTGTGTGGTAGCTAATGGGAGCAAAAACTTGAGGTATCGGTGCCTATTTCTTTCCTAAGAATGGGAAGCTACTGGGGTGCCTGGGTGGCTCAGTGGGTTAAGCTTCTGCCTTCAGCTCGGGTCATGATCTCAGGGTCCTGGGATCGAGCCCTGCATTGGGCTTCCTGCTCAGCGGGGAGCCTGCTTCCCTTCCTCTCTCTCTGCCTGCCTCTCTGCCTACTGGTGAGCTCTCTCTGTCAAATAAATAAAATCTTTAAAGAATGCGAGGCTACTAATGCATATCATAACAGGGACAAATACTGTATTAATAATATACAAATATTCAAGTCCCATCTTAATGCAGTTATAATAAATGGAAAGGAGGTAAACACGTAGTGATTGAGAGTTCAGATTCTGTGGTCAAAACCATCTGAACACAAACCCCAGTTGTGTGACCTTGGGCATAACCAATAATCTCTTCAAGCCTCAGTTTCCTCTTATGTAAAATGAAAATAAGAACAAATACCCATATAATTATTGTAAGAGTTCAGTAAAATAAACCAGCACATTTCCTGTGCACAGTAAATATTTTTTAAAATGTATGCTACTTTTACATTATAAAGGCAGAATGAAATAATGGTTTATTATACTTGTTCAAATAAAAAATATAGGAGCAAAGGGAAAGCAGTGGTTACATCATTCATGAAGACACTTTTCTATAGTCATCTTCATTCACAAAGCACAATTAAGAATGTTCTCAATCTCCAATGAGATCTCTCCATAAGCATCGAAACATGCCATGATGAAGACTTGCCTTGATTGCTACATATCTCGATCACCACATGCACATACCCACACACTGGCACATCTACTGCCTCATTCCTTCATTCTCCTTTACAAGAAAACTCTTCAAAACAACCTTCTGTGTTCACTGACTCTACTCCCTCCCCTCCCACACTCTTCAACCCATTCCTACTTGTCTCTCATCAGCCCCCTTCCAGAAAAACTCATCACAATACAAACCAGCCTCCATATGTCTTACATGCGTATTCACTCCTCAGGGAAATCTTCTGGTCCCTGGCTTTATATGCTGTCCATAACTCAGGGCTCTCAATTTTTGTATTTTCAACATTGACTATAGGCCTACTGCCCAGATTCATACATCTATCTTCCAACTAGACATTTCCATCTGCTCATCTAAAAGAAACCTCAACCTTAACATGTTTACAACTAAACACGTGATTCTCCAGTCCTCCCCAAAGTAATATTTAAAGGCCTTCACATTTTTCAATCTTATTCATCTCAGCCAATGGCAACTCTATTGTTATCTTTCCAGTTGCTCAGGCCAAAGCCTTCAAACAAAGAATGAAGCTAGTACCTCTCATATCTAATCCTCCAGCAAATCCTGAGGGCCTTGTCTTCAAAATATACCAAGACTCTCACCATTTCTCACTTCTCACCTCTAGACCCTTAATCCAAGCCACCATAATCTCTGGGTCATTACGATGGCCCACTAGCTGCTTTCTCTGCTACCATCCTTGTCCCAACATCATCTCTCACAGTAGCCAGAGGAAACTGTTCAAAACATGTCAGGACAACCTTCTGATCAAAACGCTGGGGGGCTTTCCATTTCACTCAGAGGGAGTGATCTGGTCCTGGCTACCTCCATAAAATCTATCTCCTACCAGTATCCTTGCCCACTTGGCTATCTCAGCTGGCCATTGCAATTGCCTCCTGTTTCTCTGCTTCCTGTCTTGCCCTTCCTTCCCTCAGTCCTGCTCTGATCACATTTGTCTCCTCTTTTTCTTAAATATTCTGAGCCCACACTTTGCTATCAGCCTCTTGCATTTGCTGTTCCATCTGCCTAGAAAAACCTTTCTTCAGATAATCTATATGATTTATACCCTCTCCTCCTCAGGTCTCTGCTCAAACATCACCTAACCAGAGGGACCTTCCTTAACCATCCTAAACAAAAAAGCAATCCTCGTACCAATCACTTTCTACCCTCTTAACCACTTTATTTTTCTTCTTACCACATAAGAACACTAGACACACTCTACGTGTTTATTCATTTATTTATCTTCTCTCTGCCCCTGCATGAATGCAAGCTTCATAAAGGAAAGGACTTTATTTTAATCACTGGTTTAGTCCCAGTGCATGAAACAGTGCCTGTCCAATAGAAAATGCTCAGTAAATATTTGCTGAATGAATGAATGAAATGGTTCTCTACTGAATGCACAATCTGTAGTAGGCAGCACAAGTTTTTAAAAGTTAAAGGAGGAGATCAGACTTGGGTGAGTCAGGAAAAAAAGGACAGTAAAACATCAATGAAATTGATTAATTATCCAGTTAAAGCTGTCTATTAAAAGCTGCTTTTTCCATCACTGAAATTTCCAAGCAAAGAATCACTCCCCTGACTAAAACCTACACCAGGTTGAGTCATATAAGACATGCTGCTAGGCCAGTTTTTCTGCTGGGTGACCTGAATGACTCAAAGTGCCAATGACAGTGTAGGCCTTATGTCCCAGGAACTCCACTTAGGAGTCTGGAATCAACTGTGGACTTCATTCAAGTATATCTTGCTTGACTTGGTTAACTTGAAATGTTCATTCCTTGAACAACATTGCTGCTGTATCTTTTGTCATCCACTTGCTGTGTGACTCATTTGAATGTTAACATTTTCAAGTGAAAATGCTTGAATGCTAAACAAAGCTTCTGAAGACTTTCAAATGTCTGGATATGATATTTTGGGGAGGGGGAGCGGAAAGGCAACTTAAGACCTGCTCTAAATATACATTCTTTTAATTGAGTGCCAGGAGCCCAAACCTATTACTTAAGCATAAGAACATCTTTCCAAATGTTAAGTATTATGGCATACTATTTGAACTTGTGCCCCATATTTTAATGAACTATACACTAATCTTAGTTAGTTCTAAAACACAAAAATTCCTTCCCCTCACCCCAACCACACAGTGTGAGAAGAACATGGTGAAGTGCTCAACCTGGTACAAAAGGGTTAAGTTTTATTATCAGTACTTACTATCATTATTATTTGTTTTGGGAAAATATTTTTGTTTTAAAACTTTTAATGGGTTTTGCTACTATCTTCATAATTGATTTAGAATTCCATATTTGTATTAAATGACCAGACATAAGTCCCTTGGATAAAGGGGCCAAAGTATTAGTATTTCTAAAAATCCCTAGGGAAACAAAGAGAAGAAAGAAAGAAAATAGCTTATGTTGTCTTAACCAAGTTAAAAAGAAGAGATCTGGTTAGCCTTGGGAGATGCTATAAAATGGCACTGGAACTACTCCTTTGTATAAGCTTTTGGCCTTGCCATAGGGAAGATATTCAGTTTGTTCAATTTTCACCTCTAGAGATAAGGGGGGTTGGTGAGGAGTTTGGGATACCCACATAAACTTTCTAAGATAGTTTCTTCAATTTCTCCTAACCTGAGATACTGGTTTACCACTTCCAGAAGTATGTGCTTTTAGCTCTATAAAAATTAGACTGTTCTGGTAATGGCGAGCCAAGAACTGGACACAGTAACGCAGAATGCTAAGTCCCTTAACAACGTTAAGAGAAATTACAGCCTTCGATACGATCATTTTAAAAGTGATATCTAGTAATATCCTCTGGGTGGGTCTAAAATTCCCCTTAGGTAAAGAAAAGTATCTTTTAGTATCTTTTTTATTCATTGATGGTGTCAGTGTAACATTCCACAATCTCTCTCCTACTTACCCACAGAATTTCACAACTGAAAAGCTCCCTGAATCCACTCCTACTTAATCCATAAGAAGGAATTGACCAGTTATAATGTGATATGTTGCATACTGGGAGTTTCAAAGACATAATCTAAAAACTTCACAGAGCTCCCAGTTTGGAGGACAGAATCTTTATCATAGTGCTACTAGAATCCAGGAAAGATTTTGTCATGGGTGCAAAGATGGGGCCATGGAACTCTGAATGTGGCTTTAGAGGGAGAAGGTGCAGCCAGGTTTGGGAAAGCTTTGCAAGAGACCAACTCTTAAATCCTGAGAAATGAGTATAGGAGGTGACCTGACAGTAAAGATCTAGAAATGGAAGAGGGAGATAAGAAGGGAAAGATCATGTGAACTGTACTGCCCAATACTGTAGCCACTATTCACTTGTGCCTATCTCAATTAACTAAAAACCAAAGAAATACAAATTTTAGTTTCTTGGTTACATTTCAAGTGCTCGATACCTACATAAGGCTAACGTTGACCATACTGGATATCATTACAAAAATTTCTACTGAGGAGCACTGGCTCTAAACAAAAAGAAGAGTGACAGCACAGAAACCTAAGAGCAGGTGTTGGTGGGGATAAGTGCAGGTGGTTATGCACAGCTGAAGGGCAGACTATCCAGAGACGGTACCCAGGTGATGAGGCAGGAAGTAGAGGCCAGTGCAGACCATACCATGGTTTCCTTGGCTGATATCACAAAATGTAGAAGGATTCCAGTCCTGGAAAGTTCTGCCTCTCATTATGAACCAGTCACTACAGCCCTGGAAAGCTGCATGGCCAGAATGTTTGAACAAGCATCCTTAGTTCACCAATTGTATATATGAAACCATATGTCTTCTGGTAATGATGGCAACTTGCCACATCATGAAATCATTACTGTTCTTTGAAAAAAGGAGATTGAATTTTTTATTTGAACATCTTATCCCCCTTTTTATTTTTAATGTATTAAAAAAAAATCTGTGTAACATTTTGCACTTAACAAAAACTGAGTTTTTATAGTTTCTTGGGTCTATAACATGCAGATTTTGGTAGAGCTAAGTTTTGGCTATAGGAACACATGGTCATGCTATTAAGAATTGAAGAATAATTATAGGTAAGCTCCATCCAACCTCACCAAGCACTTTTCCTCAAAGAGTTTAAGATCAAAATGAGACTTTGAAAACAATATAGATAAATGTAGAAATAAACAGGAGTAAATCACTCATTTAGGACTCCCTCCCCTACAATCTTTGGCTTTCCTTTTTTTTTTTTTTTTTAAAGATTTTATTTATTTGAGAGAGAGAGAGAGAGAGATCACAATTAGGCAGAGAGGCAGGCAGAGAGAGAGGGAAGCAGGCTCCCTGCTGTGGAGAGCCCGACGCGGGGCTCGATCCCAGGACCCTGGGATCATGACCTGAGCTGAAGGCAGAGGCTCGATCCCAGGATCCTGGGATCATGACCTGAGCTGAAGGCAGAGGCTTAACCCACTGAGCCACCCAGGCGCCCCAATCTTTGGCTTTCTTAGCAGACCATACAAAGGCACAATAGGGCTGGGGTCAAACATCTGTCACTTAGCTCTGTGGCTTTGGTTCAGTCCCTTAACCTCTCCAACCTGTGCTTGTATCTGTAACAGAGTATGATAAATGCTTCTCTCAAGATGTGGCAAAGACTAATTAAGCTAAATTATGCAGCAGCAGTTAGCACATGAGATCACTCTGTGTGTTTTTTGGGGAAGGGACAGAGAAGGGGAGTGGTTTCTTGCCAGGCCATTTAAATATCAGATGATGCTACAAGTTTGTCGTAATACTTCTGGTAATATTCCCTGACATGGTTTTTAAGGCTTTTTACACCAGAAATTCACATCAAAGATTATTAAGTAACAAAACCACCAAAAATAATAACTCACAAGAGCCCAGCACTTAAAAAGCTTTCATGAAAATGCATTTTTATCATGAAGGTTCCCAAACTTTCCCATTCACAGTACAATTAATGACTCAGTAATTTTTTCACAGGCTCTACACCAAAATGCATACCTAACATTTTTATTTATTAAGTAGTTAGGGCCAAATAACACACTATAATGATTCACACAGTGTTCAACAGATATTTCCTAAGAAACTTTAAAATAAGCCACAGCACCCTTATGACTTCATTGCAGCATCCAGGGTACTTTGGCATGTAGTTTGGGAACCATGGATTTAGTATTTTACACTTTATAAGGCACTTTCACAGCCATCAAGTCACTTATCTTCACCATAGGCCCTATGAGACCTGAAGTCGATGAGACAATTGAGACTATAAAAGAATGCATTCAAGATTTCATATTGAGGAAGCTACAAGTCAAGGCACAGGTTAACTGAGTTCTGACTCTAGAGTCTTCCTCCTGATGTGTCAGCTGTTTCTTCCTCCATCAGAATGTCAATGGCATCTTTTATTAATCTTCACTGTTTTTTAGTATCATTTCCCATGAAAATTTAGTAAATTGAGATACTCAAGAAATATTTCCATGCCAGGACGCTCCTTTTCAAATTTATATTTTAATGTCTCAATGAGACAAAGTCCTATCCTGAAAATTTTTTTTACAGGAAATGAATCTCTACCAAAAAAAACAACAAACAAACAAACAAAAGAATTGTAGCAGGTGTACTCACGTTTCAGAAGAGAGCAAGGCACAAGTTTTCAGATGAAATAATAGAAAAGCTGTCATGCAAATTACAGAATGAAAATAATAATAGTAATAGCAGCTACCAGTTACTGAAAGGTTAAAAGGTGCCAGGCACCTTACTAAATAATTTACAAAAATTAAACCTTTCCAATAACTCTGTGGTGTAGACATGATTATGATTCACATTTTAAAAGGTGGGAAACTTGAGACTCAGAAGAGGAACTTAGCCGACATACTACTGACAAAGAGCTGGAATAACAAAAATAATCCTTAAAAGGAAAAACAAGTTGGAGGACACATACAACCTGATTTCAAGACTTACTATAAAGTTACTATGATCCAGACAGTGTGATATTGGAAAAAGGATAAACAGTTTAATGGAATAAGATACAGCCCATAAACAGATGCACTCAATGGGTCAATTCATTTTTGACAAAGGTGCCAAGGCAACTGAATGGCACATATTCAGCCTTCTCAACGAATGGTGATGGAACATCCATATGTGAAAATGAACCCTAACCCACACCTGGGAACACATAGAAGAAATTCATAGATCACAGACCTAAATGTTAAATGTAAAACTATAAAACTTCTAGAAGAAAAAATACAAGAAAACTTCTTGTGACCTCGGGACAAGCAAAGATTTCTTAGGACACAAAAAGCAAGATATGTAAAAAGAAAAAGGGTAATAAATGGGATTTCATCAAAATTTAAAAGATGCTCTAAACAAAATGAAAAGCCACAGACTGGAAAAAAAGATTTGTGACACATATCTGATAGAGAACTTGAATCCAGAATTTACCGAGCATTCTCAAAACCCAATAATAAGAAAACAAATAACTCAGTTTTAAAATAAGCGAGAGATTTAAAAAGATCACCAAAGAAAATATATGGATGGGAAATAAGCACAAGAAAATGCTCAGAATTACTTATAATTAGAGGAATGCCAATTAAAACCACAATGAGATACCATTACTTACCTATTAGAATGACTAAACTTTGTAAAACTGACAGAGTCCAATGTTAGTTCTTGTAAAATTGCATGTATACTCACCTAGGTATCTACCCCTCAGAAAATGAAAACATATATCTACACAAAGACAAAGGTTATAATAGCTTTATTCATAATCAGCAAAAAAAAAAACAAAACAAAACCCAAAAATGAAAAAACTGGAAACAACACAAAGCCCTTTAACTTTTAAGTGGATAAACAAATTCTGTTAAATCCATACTATAGAATATTACTTAGCAAACAAAGGAATAAATAACTCATACATTCAGTGTTTTACTGCTGTGACAATTTTTTTACCCTTCATTTCCCTTTTAATCAGTTATACAAAGCATCATTGCTGCCATCATATATGTCATCAGGCTGTTAAGTAATGGCAACTTGCATTTTTATGATCACATATATTACAGTCTTATTTTATAGAACAAATGGGCTAGTCACCTGAGTTGAATTTGACAAATGTTCTAGGCTCAATGATGGGACTCAGTAGATATTCCCTAATCATCAACAATGCATTCACAAACACCGAACCACCTGGCTGAGAATACCCCTTAGTTATTGAGTTTTGCCAGTTTCTATTTCAGAAGGCGAACTCCAATGTGTCTTCAAATTCTCGTAGAGTCTTACTGTAACTCCCGAAATACCGAATGTTGGAAAAAAGTTTTTGCTACTGTCTAATCAGGGACATAGAATTCATGACTTTCCTTGGAAAAAACCCAATTTCAGGTCATTCGACTTTTTGTAAGAAAACTGATTTAATCATTTAATTGCTATGATTTTGGTAGTATCTCATATGAATGAATTGATATATCTGATATATTCTTCATGAAGAAAATATGGAATGTATATTATGTAAGGTAAAATTTTTAATCCATGTGGTTCAGAATGCTCCACCCTCTCATTATAAAAATAAAATTATAGTCCTTGTTCTAAATCCACTTGAGGTAGACTATTACTTTGGTGATAGCCAATGCATCATACTTCCCAGTTTTGATGTCTTTGTGTATTTCCCTCCCACATTGACCCTAGGCTTGGTCATAGGAATATAAGGCTTAATAAGTGTTTGCATACTGGGCCTTATCTTCTTGGAATACTCACTCTGGGGATGATTCTTTGTTGGAACCCAGCTACCATGATATTGGGAAGCTCAAGAAGCTGCACAGAGAACACAAGTTCAAGTACAAGAAGAACCCTTCTCTCTCTCTACCTGCCATCTCCAACACAGTCTGGTAGTGAACCAGATTTGATTCATGTAGACAACATCAATGCTCTAATGCAGCAGTTTTGAAAGTTCTTGGTCTCAAGACCACTTTGTATTCTTAAAAATTATTAATTATGTCATAACTTTTTGTTCATATGAGATATTGGTGATATTTACTTTATTGAAAATTAAAACAGTTTTAAAATTTACACATTTATTAATTCATTTAAAATAATAAAACATCACATGTTAATAATAATATATTTTATTAATATTTTAAGTATTTTGTTAATATTAGTAACAACCAAATTTTTTTTAATTAACTTAGGAGATGTAATTGTTTCCTGTTTTTTGAAAATCTCTTTAAAGTCTGGTGTAATAGAAGATGGTTAAGATTCTTGCATCTATTTCTACATTCAATTTGTTGTGATATGACCTATCAGGTAGCTTTGGAAAACTCTATACTATGGAAGAGTGAGAGTGAAAAGAGCAAAGAATGGTCTTAGTTTCATTATGTAAGTAGCTTCAACTTTAGGGAACCATGCACTTTGAGAACCAAGAGATGCCCTAAGGGATGGCTAGTGAATCACCTCTAGGTCCCTGGTCCTGAATGCCTTAGGTAGGGCACAGTCCTTTGCCAACATGAAACAATCACCAAAGAGTGTATTAAAGAATATCCGGGATCTGCATTACAGGAATATATTCCCACTATGGTCTCAGAAGAGCAGACTCTGCTCTCCCTTATATTACTATAATCTATAACCAGCTAACAACCCAACTTTACCTCCTGGGTCCTCACTGATTCCTTGTTCACTTCCAATGACCACCACATAGCCAGGGAGAGCTCCTCTCTATCAAAGGACCCACTCCAAACTTTTCATGCCTCAGAGTCTAGATCAAAGACATTCCTAGCTCAGAAAGAGGAAGTAGCCACACCTACATCCCAAACTAAGACCTTAGATATTAACTCCTCCTCGGAATGGCTGATAATGGACATAATCATTCTCCTTGAGCCAACCATCACCTTCATCTGGTCCTAAAACCCAGAAAAGGTATTCATTTAGCAATTGACATCACTATTTTACCCAAAGTCTGAGTTACATGGTGTTTACCACAGTCACTTTGTTAAATACCCACAAAGATAACTAATAACAGCATTGACAAGGGCCAAATTAGTAATGTAGGCAACTTATTCTGTGCTACCCAACTACAGTGATGAGAGGGATAGAGTGATATGTTAGTGTTTTTCATGACAATAAAGAAACTTAGTGGATCCTGATTAACATTTGTGTAAAAGAAATTAGAACAGAACAGAACAGAAGTAACACAATCTAGGCCTGGGTTCATAATGCACTCCGCCATTTACAAGCATTGACCTTGGAGAACTTCCTTAAACTTTTCTCTGTTCAGTTTCCTCGTCTGCAAAGTGGGGATAATAGTTTCTACCATCTACGATTATGAAGATTTAGTGGGTAATATTTTTAAGCTACCTAGAACAGTGCTTGGGACATACTAGGTGTTATAAGTGTTTGTTAGACATAATATACAAGGTGTGTTTGTGTGTTGAGTTGTGATAAAAAGTCTGGAAAAAGAAGGGAGACACAAACTGACCTTCGGCAGAGAAATAGGCTATAGACAAGAAAAAGGAATCTGTGAGCTTGGGGTGAGGGTTCTAGCATGGGGAATGTGGAGGGTGAGGGTCTATGTTTAAGTCTCTCCTTTCACAGTCCAGGGCAGCTATCAAGGGAGGAGAGAAGAACATTCAGAGGGGAGAAAGTTGTTATTTTACCTTACGGGCAATTTTTTTGTATTCAAATCCCCTTTATCAGGCAGGACCCAGATGTTTTAAAAATGATGCCAAACTGTGATAAATACATGCAGGAAATACAGAGCATCAAGCAAGGAAAACTGTAGAGTTTCAGTTTGTTAACGACAAGTACTATGTACTAATCATTTGCAGATGATCATTAAAATATATCCCCAACAGTCATTTCTTATGGTTGCTATTTTTTTCAAAGTTTCATCTCTTAAAAACTCCTAAAGCCACTTACCCAGCTGGGCTAAAAGCCACTTACAATTAGACAATTATCTAAACTGACACAAGGAGTGTGAACAGTATGGTTTGAAGATCTCCACTCCTACACATTGGAATCCAGCACAAAGAGAATAACCATGACTTCCACTAACCTGCACACTAATTTGTACCATGATAAGATCACTCTGAATTGGTTAAGTCCACCTAATTTAGGTTACAGGCAAAAATTTTAAACCTCACAATTTTGACATGATGCTTCATCTGAGGACCCCTTATTTTTAATATATAATCATCCCAAGCCATCTGATCTGTTACTGAACAGGATCAAGACTGAGGGATAACAAAGGTAGGGGCTGCTTGTGTTCAATTGCACTTAATCTCAGTGTCAATGAAAGATCCATTCATTTGAATCAGTTCAAAAACAAACCTACAAGGAAATTCTGTACCGGTGATATAAAAGCATGATTCAGAATAAGATCTTAAGGCACCTTAAAAGATCATTATCCCGGGCTCTCTGCTCAGCAGGGAGCCTGCTTCCCCCTCTCTCTCTGCCTGCTTCTCTGCCTGCTTGTGATCTCTGTCAAATAAATAAATAAAATCTCAAATTAAAAAAAAAAAGGGGGGCACCTGGGTGGCTCAGTGGGTTAAGCCTCTGCCTTTGGCTCAGGTCATGGTCTCAGGGTCCTGGGATCAAGCCCCGCATCAGGCTCTCTGCTCAGCAGGGAGCCTCCTTCCCTTCCTCTCTCTCTGCCTGCCTCTCTGCCTACTTGTGATCTCTGTCTGTCAAATAAATAAATAAAATCTTAAATTTTAAAAAAAGATCATTATCAAGCAGTCTGTCTTGAGGTAGGTAATGTATTGTTATAGCCCCATTTTATGGATGAACCAAATAAACCAAAAAAGATTAAGCAACTTGGATCACGAAACTAACAAAAAGAGAGGGAAATGTAATGCTCATAGCCAAGCATCCCAGAGTGTTCTTGGTTCTGTATTGCTTTGGGCTTGCCTCATCCTCCTTTCTATTATTCAGGAATATACTGTGTTACAAATCAGATATCAGCTGTGTAAATAGGTACCCAACCTGAAAGAGACATGTGTCAATGACCTGTAGGGCTGGATTGCCCGAATTATAGCCCATGTGACTGAATCCAGTTGATGTAAGTATCCACTCACTGAACATCTCATGTGTAAGCTATACAATAACAGAAAATACTTTCCTTCAGATTGCCTGGTGATTCAGGTAGTGGGCATCTACCAAACTCATAGTTAGGAAGGAGAACAACAGGTTTGTCAACATGAAACTTGGTGGAGTGCCAGTCACGAGCTATTCATGAAGAAGCAAGTTGTTTTGTTTTGTTTCTAATGACATATTTGCATGTACTTAGGAAGGGGTGTGCCTATTCAGAGCCGAGACTAGGACACCAGGAAGGAGAGCATTAGAGTGAAACCCATGAGGCAATGACCTTAAGCACAGGTGGTTGCCACAATGTCTATTATTAGGATCAATGAGATACAGTCAGAAGTGATGTTGCAAAATGGCAGGATGGAAGGCCAGTTTCCCCTGACAAAGCGCAAAGGCACGCCATAAACACTTGCATGAACAAATAGCTTTAGCAGCAACCACAACCAGGAGAAAAATTAGAGGAGGCCTTCCACAACAAAGGAAGTATTGTTCTCCTGTGGTCACCCTTAAATTCATCCTTTGTTGAAGAAGCAGCTTAGGCTCCAACATGGAACTGTACCTCCCACCCAGCCTTCTCCCTATGGGCGAAGTGATGGAATGAGTCGATTCCCAGTAAACTGTTCCTTCTGACTAGGGATCCCACATCTTTAGTTCAATAGCAAAGACTTCTCCAAAACAACGAGGTACAGTAGGCCAAGCAGACTACCGGTAAGGCAGATGTGGACGGAGCCAATTCTCACCCATAGGATGAGACTTGGAGCGGGACAACCACCTCAGGGTTCCCATTTCTTCATCTTGATGGCGGGGATCGCCAAAGGCTGTCTGCTAAAACCTGTCTGCTAAGGGATGTCCATAGCTTGCAAGGAAATACATTTTGGTTGTGTAACAGCCATGGATGATGCCAGGCAACTGTCTGGGTTCGTGCAAAGTCAAAGGGGGAATGACACAAACAGGGATAAAAGGGAATCTGGGTAAACCCTCCTGCTGGGGAGGCCTCTATCACCGGATGACTCCATGGATGCTCTCTCCTCGCCCACCCCTGCCCCCGGTTTGGAGATTAATCATCTCTGCTATGTCATCGAGGTGTGCCTGGTCTGACTTCTACCTTCTTACTAGCCAAGTGCATACAATTCAAAACAATGTATTAATGCCACAAGAATATCTATTGAGCACCTCTTAAGTTCTTTGGCAGAATGAAAAGGATTTAGAAGATTCCTAATATAAGAATGTAGTAAGTTCAAAGAACATTGTAGGGAGTGAGGCTAAAAAAAGTGAATAAGATATGGACCCAAGTTTCTAGGGGCTCACAGTCCAGTGAGGAGGCAGGCACAGGGCTAGCACTATGCTACAGGTAGCCAAGAGTATACAGAAGCTGCAAGAAACTTCTTGCCCTGCCATGATATGTTTATGCCATTTTTTCCGCCTGTTTTTGGACTGGCAGACATCTTCAAGAAGAGCATGTTGTCTTCAGAGGGCCGCCAGCCTATACCCCCTCACCTGGTCGGGTAAGAAGGAAAGAAAATAATTAAGGGTGGGGTTCTGAGTGATAGGATTCAGTGTAAGTTCAGTTAAGCTAGCAAAGCCCATTTGTGAAAGAACTTCCTGTAAACAAGGTACTATGACTGTCTCCAGCTCATGATGAATAAATGAAAAAATTTATCACAACAGGCACATTGCCTGAAAGAAAGTGGCTCACACAGAAACATGTCTTTTATTTTTCCTGTTCTGGGGTGTGGTCAGGTAACTTTCCCTTGATTAAAGAACTTTTGGGTCTGGGTGCATAAGGCTAAGTGCAATCCCAAAGTTGAAAGGACCCAGCCAGGAAATATTTGTGATTTCATGGCGGGGGGAGGGAGGGGGACAAGAAAAAAAAACCAAAAACCCAAAACCCTTGATGTTACAAAAAAACAAAAATACTCACAAACACACAAAAACATTGGTTAAAAACATTTTTGCCTCATTGGCTTGAATTTTAATTCCTGTGTTTATCTTTCAGGATATCTTATTGGAAAATCTTTCCCCAGTACTTTTTCATTAACAAATATAGAATAACACAATTACAATTTAAACATAATATGTATTGCTTTATTTCCCCACCTCCTTTCCAACGTAGAATACTCTATAGCTAAACAAAGCCCTATGAACATAGAAATGTTCATTCCATTCCCCTTTTAAGCTTTTGTCCTCCAGATACCTTCCAAATCTATATAAAGATTTGTAATCCCTGCAACGAGGGTTTTCTTTGCTATGATTTCTCCTTCTGCTCAGAACAATGAAAACCTCACCATATTCTTTCTCCATTATATTTTAATAAATTAATTAAGAAACTGTATCTGAAAATTAGCATCAAATTTAAACCTGAGCTTGAAAAATCGAGGGCCAGTGTTTGTGGTTTTAAATTCTCCGCAGAGTGGAGGTAGGGCAGGAGGAAGACAGAGCCCTGGGGGAGGAGAGGCCCCACTCAGTTTTCTCCCAAATCCTCTTTCCATTAAGTTCAATAGCACTCCTTCTGATGGGGGGTGGGGTTGCGCGTGGGGGGTGAGGGTGTAAATCAATGAATCACAGGTGAGGGAATTATCTATATGAGTGGGTAGAAAATATCGGCCAATCGTCCTTTCTAAATTATAGCAGGAGTAAGAGGCACGAGGAAGCGGGAAAATTTCTCGGGTTTGTTACCACTGACTCTACAGTTCCTTTATCGTGTGCTCCTGCCTTTCACCCTTTTGCCAAAAAATAGGAAAAAAAATTAAAATTTAAGAAGTCATTAAAGTACTGAAAAAGGATGTAATAAAAGGAAAAAATTTCTCACATTTAGGGGAAAAAACGTGAGAAATGAGAAAATACTAACTGCTAATAATAAACTGTTTAGTGCTTACCCTGTGCCAAACACTCTTCTGAGCATCTTACATCATTAACTCCTTTATTGTCACCATCCTAGGAGGGTGCGAGGATTATTAACCACATTTTACAGCTGAGGAAATGAGGCACAGAGAGGTTAAGTAGCTTGCCAAGGATACACAGCGAGTAGTCTTGTATTTGAGGCGGTGCAGCTCCAGACCCTGCTTTATTTCGGTTTTTAACCATGAGGCAGCATTACCTCTTGATGCTTTCACCCCCATTTCATGAGAATTTACTGAGCTGCATATGTGTGATAGGATGAGGGGGCAGGGATTTTCAAAGGAAGTCAAAATGGGATGTATCTGAGGCTCAAATCACCACCGATTGAAGGACGGAGGGGCTAGTCACAGACTATCCTGGCTGGTTTCCCATTTACCCAGTCTGGCAACAATATTGATTTGGAATATCCAGGGCAACCTGGAGCTGGACCTTCCAAGACCTTACTTCCTTGGAGCTGGAGAGCAGCATGAAGCCAGGCCAGAGAGTCTCCTGGTGGAATGAGCCGCAGGAAAGGGGTCATCTCCTGCTCTAGGCTCCCCAGGCTGCATTCCAACAGCTGGAGAGCTGTGAGACCTGAGCTTGACTGTTCCCGTCCCCATGGGAGTTTCTGGTCACGAGACGATTTCTTCTAGAGCAGCAACCACATCAGAACCTGTGTGAAGCCCCTCCATCTTCCTTTCTACCTTGTCTTTGTTTTTATTACAGTCCTGGGAACACCGATGGTCCTTCTCCCCCTCACAGAACAGCCAGACACGAGCCTCGGGAGGAGCCCAGGTGATGATTTGCTTGGTGGTTCTCAGCCAGGGCTGGGGATTATTGAAAAGGACCATTTGTCCATGCAGGGCAAAGGAGAGCAACACAAGAGTCTTATGTTGTTCAAAGGGAGGTGGGGATTTGTTTAAAAGCTTAGAATTGATATTCTGATTCAACACCTTCATTGCACAGCCAGGAGCTGGGGCCCAGAGAGGTGAAGTGACTCCAGGGGAGGCAGGGAGCCCGTTAAAGGCTGATGGAAAGCTAGGACCTAGATCCAGTGTCCTTGGGTCTCACTGGAACTGCGACCACCACATGCTGAAGGGAGGCACCCAGGCTCTCACCCCCAAGGACTCCCACTCAGACTGCCTCCTGGACTCTTCCGGAGACAGTCATAACCCAGTGTTTTCACACACCACTATTTTCAACTCTTGCTCTCTTAGTCCATGAATCACCCTTTAAAAAGAGAAAGAAGGTGCTGATTTCACCTCCCCCTCCCCATATTTATTTCTATATTTGATTTCTGTCCTACCCTGACCTTCCTCCTGGATTCTTCCTTTCACTGTCCTCCCTATTTCTCTCTGTTGTTTTGCAACCAGTTCTCCTGAGCTTTGAGATGGCCAGCGGGGGTTTGGGCCAACCCCATATCCAGTGTACCTGCTTCTCTACAGCCGCTTTTCATGGCCTGCCTTTGGGGGGGATGTGGCCTCACATCTCCCTCTCTACTCGTCCGCAAGGCAGCGGGAGGGCTGTGTGCCGCTGTTGTATCTCTTTGACCTCTGAAGACCACGTGGGCTGCATTCTGAACCTAGCCAGTCAGCTCCCCCAACACACACACACACACACACAGAATAACTGAGTGGTTTATCTTAACAACCGCTCCCCAAGTTCCTACCTCACAATCCCAGATGGAGCCACATGGAACTATCCTGATTCCTGCCCCACAGGTATGCTCAGCTCTTAAGTCCCCTCCCCAATCCCCATTTCACTCAACACGAGATGACAAGAATTAGTCTTCATGGAACGCGCACTCTGGGGCCAGAATCTTGATGGGTCCTTCGCACAGGAAATCTGCAAGATGTTGTTCATCTCACCATTTTGCTGATGAGGAAGCTGAGCTATTTTAACAATTTGATCTCTGTCTCACAGTTCTTAAATGCTGACATTGGGGCTGGAACCCCAAATCCGAAGAGGACACAATCCAAGCTCTTCCCCACCCCCCCCCCAACCTGCCCCAATATCCTCATCTTGGCACCAGTGTCACCAGTCATTCTTATTTCAGTCATTTTCCCGGAAGACCCTCAAGTGGATTAATCAGTCATCGCATTTCAGTATGAGGTTCTGCTCTATGCCTCCACGGCACCCATACGTGCATCTTCATGCTCCCTTGTACATCCCGACCTGCAAAGCTTTCCCTTCCCTGGCTAGCTTGCACCTTCTTTCTTTTGTCCTTGGGTCTCTGTAGAGGAAGTAATTAAAGCTGACAGACAATGAGGAACTTCCTCTTTTGCTCTTGTCCTTCCCTCTCTCACCACTTGAGTTTTGTTTTCTCCATGTATGGGGTCCTCCCACGCCTGTCTCTTCCCCTTCAAGCCTGAAATTCAGATTCTTTCCTCAGGTGCATCAGTAAAAAAATTCAGCTCCTAGAGATGGTTGCTCTGGCTTTTGGTCAACACATGATTTGCCTTTCTGCCAGCTGGTTTCCATTCTGCTATCATCAAATAATGTTTGCTGGGAGATTTTCTTTATAATTAAATCTGTCGCCTCCCTCCAGGCCACTGACAACTTAGCTTTAATCTCAGCGTGTTGGGGGCCCAGTGGCTTGAACACCATTTTTCAGGGAGGAATGAGGGCTGAGAGTTGGTTGAAAGCCACAAGGCTTGTTAGTGTCAGAGCACTGACCAGAATCTCAACTTGAGAGAGGGTAAGGTTTTTCTTAGAGTCTAACAGTTCATTCACTATACCAGAAATTCTCCAAATTTGCTTCAAAAGTGCAACCAAGGTGCTTTTCCACTGAAATAGACAATGGTAGTCTTCTAATAGGCAGAGGGAGAAAGATAATTGGTAGATTTTTATCATTTTTCTTTATTCTACAAGATTTTCTAAACTTATAATGGTATTTCCTACGAATCTGAACAAAATAAATTAATCATAATGAAATATTGTCAAAATATATGAATATATCTATGTATTTAATACACTCAGTTGTTTATTTAATACACTCAGTATTGCAAATATACCCATTCAACGGAATTACAATTTTTGCTAATAAAACTACTTCCTGAGGTGGAATTTATTACATCAATATTTAATTTCACGATTTTTCCCATGGGAGTCTCTGGACTGGCTTCTCTGAAGGGGAAGGTGAGTTTTCTTTTTCCTCCCTCAAATAATTCAAATGCAAGATCAGCCTTGGGCACCAGAGCACCTGCCCTAGCTGCTGGGGATATTGGAGCTCCTGCCTTGGCCGGGAGCTCTGGGGCCAGTGTGGGAGGAAGCAGGCAGGAGGAGCTGGGATGGGGAGAAGAGGCCAGAGCTGGCTGCAGACAGACTGCCCAGCTTCTCCTTTCTGCCTCGGGGCTTCCTGTTCCTTCTCTGTTCTCCCACTAGGCTTTTGCAGAAGATGATTAGACTCAGCTCCCACTCCCCAGTGCATTGCCGTGACAGGTCTCATGTCCTAAGCCCTCCAGGGAGGAGCTGGCACTTTGACCATCACAGTTTGGCATCTCCTAGTTACTCGCACAATGCCAACATCTTTGGATAAAAGTGGGGAGAAAATGATGGTTGCCTGACCACACACAGTTTGGATAGCTTGTGAGTACATCTCTTCAGTGAGTTACAAAGACATGGAAAACATACACAAAATAAACCATATTGGCCAGCAGCAAACAGTGAAAAAGACAGAGGACCTAAGAAATGCTCCCCATTCCGGCTTCCATTGCGAGATGCTCCCGTCTTGCAGAATTTTTAAACTCGATAGCAAACCTACTCGAGAGCAAACTGTCTCTTCTTCCGGGTGTATGAAAAACGAGAAAGGTCGCCCACTGATTTCAGTAGTGAAACTTTTGCTCATGGAAGGCCAGACGTGCGGTGTGGTGGGCAGCGTGCAGACAAGCAGGAAGCTACGTGTCATAGAGTTACTTGTCCTTCGCAAAGCGGGAGGTGGTGGTCACTGGCCTTGATGGGCTGTGCATTCCCTCACCGCCAAAATCAACTAGTCCTCCTTGAAATATTGTAGCAAGACCTGTAAGGGATGCTGCCTCTTCCATAGGGTGTAAGTGGGCAGCATAAGCCATCTTCAGAGCAGGAGGAGAGCAAGGTTCCGAGAGCAGCCCCAGGCAGACTCCGGAGCAAAGCCTGCCACTCTGGTATGCGTGATTGTCACCTGGTGTGATGCTCATTCTCTTTCCCACTGCCATCATGATTTAGTTGATCTGGGTTTGGGGGGCCAGAGACTTCGAATTTTGTAACCCAACCCAGCTGGTTGGAGAGGGCAGCCAGGATTGAGAACTACCAGCCTGGAGTCCCTGTCTATTGGATGACTGGTGGAAAGCCTCACTGAGAAGCATGATGGCCCTTTTAGGAGCAAAACGAGAAGCCTCTTTTCACTCATTTGGCGCCAGAGCCCATGCCCCCAAGACCTCATTTTATGCACAAGCTCTCAATACAGGAAATGGTGCAGGTCCTAAAGAAGATAATGCCTGGGTTCTTAAAAAGCTTAAACTCAACCACTCACTGGTGCACAGCATGGGACACAAACAACCCTCAGTTCAGAGACTCGCAAACAGAAAGCCCACAGTCTTTCGGCAAGTTCTTTAACCTCCCTGGTCTCAGAGTCCTCTGTAAAATGGAGTGTTGGGCTCACTAGACAACCCCTGAACTCCTCGAAAATTGTGTAAATTTACAGTGTTTCCTTCAGTGTATCTGGTTGTTTCGATCTGTACTCACCTGTTCTTTCCATCTACAAATAGAAATAAAATACATGAAACATACATTAAATTTTAAATGCCAAAGAATTTTCAAGCTTTCTTTGTAGCTAAATTCTAACCTCAGTGTATGAGTTGAAGCAAATCAAGTCTGGTCAAGGCTTCCACTGGAGGAAGGTAACGTGAGACCTGGCCTTGTTTTGACATGCCTCCCAAGGACAAGTTCCAAAAGAGGAATCGGGGGCCGGGGGCACATCTCACTTGTCTCTCAGAGCCCTGAGTATGCTCTATTAAAACTGATTTCCAAAAGAACCTGCTAAGCTCTTCTTGATGCAATTCTCTTGAGAAGTTGCTAAAGAGCATGGACTTCCCATGGCGGATTTCAAGGCTTGGGTTTCCACAGATGCGTAATTCACTTGCAAAGGTGACCACACCTGCCATCTATATCACCAGGCAGAAATGGGACTTGATAGAGTGGTACCAAAAGCCCAAGGAATTTAACATTTGCACAAGTGAGACTGGAAGTTTGCCATCCTGTCTGTGCACATGGATTTCCTTTTCTGACTAATTTCTTTTGTAGAAAGAGTAATTAGCTTTATTGTTAACACTGCCTCTGTTACTACCTCCAGGCAAATCATTAATAGTCAGCTCTCTCATTTAATAGCATTATACTTCTTGGACTTTTACACCCCCCAAACTAACAATAGATAGATATGCACATATATATGTACTTACACGTATATGTATATGTGTGCATATATATATATATGGTTTTAAATGTGAACTCACACATATACACCATGATCATCATCAAAATCAACCTCAGCCATTCATTTCAGTAATCACCTATCACAATCTCTGCCCTCAAGAAACTTGCAATTTAATGAGAGAGAGAGAGAGAATACAAAATATCCATAAAAAGATGGATGACCACGTGTAGCATAAACTATTGGTTCTAAAGTGTGGTCCAGGGACCTTGTATCTCTCTCAGGGAGCCCACCAGGGAAAAACTCTTTCCATAATAATACTGAGATGCTACTTGCTTTTTTCACTCACCTTTCTCATGAGTGTATGATGGAGTTTTCTGGAAGAATATATGTGATATTGCAACAAACTGAATGCAGACCAGATAAGGAATCTAGCTTTCTTTTACTAAGCCAGAAATTGAAGATATTGGCAAAAATGGGAAAAGAGTGTCACTCTTCTCATTAAACATTTTGGTTTTGAAAATTTTGCGTACTCTTTCAATAAAAATATGTTAGCAATCTTAAAATGTAATGGGTTTATCATTATTTTTAAAAACGTTTAATTTAAAAATCTATTTTCTCAGTTTTAATTTCGGATAAGTATCAACAGATACAATCCACATAGACGAAGCTTTTGGGTACGCTCAACATGTGTTAATAGTATAAAAAGAGTCCTGAAACCAAAATGTCCAAGACTCACTGGTCTAGACCAAGTTCCCCCTCTCCACTCATCCAGACTTCCCCTATTTAATCCAGACAGAAGTCCACCTTTTCCATGAGGTCTTCTGTGATTCCTCTTCCCCTTCCTCAGCCACACAGAAAGGGTCTAATAATTAGTCAGACAACTGGTATATACCAAGGCCTGCCCTAATGTATTATTAGGTATTAGATGTTTCTTTCTCATGTATTAGATGTTCCCTCTCACTTGGGATCTCTCTATCCTTCATTGCTCATGCGATATTCTTTGTAAAACATAGGCTATCATTTCTACTAAATTATAAGCTCCTTACATGATCTCTACCTAACTTTATCTTTGGATCCCCCAAATTTGTAAGTGAATAACGTAAGTGAACAATGAATGCTAACTGAGAAAATAGTGATTTAGAGATGAGGGGGGTGGGAGTGCTGAGGGAACACCGACCCTGAGGGAATGTGACAAAGGAGATGAGATTTGAGGTGAGTCTGAAAGATAGAGGAGGGCTTCCGTTAGTAAAAAGGGTGGGGGAATACATTTCAAATGTGGGAATAACATGACTGAGAGCACACAAATAGGGATTCTTAAAGTACCTTCAAAGAATAAAAGAAACATTAGTGCTAAAACTGGCATTAAGACTCATATGAGGAGAAGCAAAGGCACAGACCGAAATTGGAGACTAGACTGTCTGAAAGAAATGATCACATTAAGCCTTCTGGTTTCCTGAGGATGAGAAAAAGAGAAGTAATAACATTCTGTGGCTTATTTCCTAACATGAAAATTTGATATTAAAGGAAAAACTAGGCCAGAATTCAGTAGGAAGGGATAGTAAAAGAAGAGCATTTCCCACATAGGTCAAGCCAACCCTGCTCTTGCGTTAAAAGACTCAATGCTCGGCTATCTAATACAGACTATACTTTCTTTGAAATACTATAAAGTTCAAGTTTTGAAGTATTTGTTTCTAAAAACTGTATCTTTATTTTGTAAAAACTTGATCAAAATAAGGTCAGGAGGTCTCATAAAAAATGGCACCTAATTGTTTGTGTTTTTTGTTTTTTTTAAAAACCTGTGCTCACAAAATAAGCATTTGAAACTCATCAGGCGTTTCAAAGTCATTCTTTCTACTGAAGTCAGTAGTACCCCTTCTTTGTAAACAAGAATAATATTTTCCTAATAGACATGCCATAGTTTCCGTTCCCATGCAAAGTTCTACAGCAGTCTTCAGACATTTTGAACATTCAAAGTATTTAAGACTGGTTAAATATTTAAGACAGTATAACCAATTTTATAGGGCAGTAAAGTTGAATTAACATAATTGGCTTTCAGTATATTTCTTAAAAAAAAAAAAAAAAAGCCCCCAAGACAAAAAAAAAACCAAGGAACTGAAAAAAAAAAGGGGGGGGGGTAGAAAACTGGCATTCATCCTTCCTGGAGTAGATTAGAAGATTAAAGAGGGGAAGCCTGGATCTCAATGAGAGAAAGGGAGAGGTAGCATCCATACATCCTACTTTATGGGAGCCATTATCCAAGCCATAAACCCATGTAGCGTGTTCTATTGGCTTTGTGTTCATTTTGATAATGTAACAACAAAAGACAGAGAGAGGATGGTTTAGGTGAAATACGAAACTATATAAATATTTGCTACCAGTAGCAAAATCATAGAGTTGTGAAACTGCGAGTCTTCTTTAGCGTATTTTAGATATATGAAATAGGTGATAGGTATTTAACAATTAGAGGAGAGGTGCCTGGGTGGCTCAGTGAGTTAAGCTTCTGTCTTTGGCTCCTTCATGATCTCAGCATCCTGGGATCCAGCCCCACATCAGCAGTGCATGGGACTCTGCACCCAGCAGGGAGTCCTCTTCCCCTCTGACCCTCCCCCTGTTCATGTTCACTCATGCTCTCTTTCTCTCAAATAAATAAATAAGTAAAATCTTTAAAAAAAAAAAATTTAGTGGAAACATTTCCTGCACAAGTGTCATTCATTAGAGACATTTTCTTATAATCAGTTCACCAAACCATTGTTATTTTATTTTTTGAGAGAGAAAGAGAGAAAGTGGCAGGGAGGAACAGAGGGAGAGGAAGAGAGAATCTTAAGCAGATTCCATACCAGACAGGGAGCTCGGTCTCATACTACTGAGATCATGACCTAAGCGGAAATCAAGAACCAGACACTGAACCAGCTGAGCCACCCAGGTCCCCCCAACCACAATTTTATTAGAGGCCATATATCCAGCAATAAAAATAAGTTTAGAAAATTACTTGTATTGCTATCCCCTTAATAGAATGGAATTTTTCTGTTATGTTTTCAGAAAGTGTCTTACTTTTACTTAAGTACCATACAGATTACATAGGCAAACATTTGTCATTCCAAGCCAAGAATTCTTCTTACAGTTCTTAGGTAAAATAAACTTTGCCTCTATGCACTGGGATACACATGTTTTACCATATATGCACATTCACACACACATACCATGCCACACAGAGACAGCAGCAGGAGAGTGGAAAA
The DNA here is from genome assembly GCA_004024625.1 of Mellivora capensis. Taxonomy (NCBI): domain Eukaryota; kingdom Metazoa; phylum Chordata; class Mammalia; order Carnivora; family Mustelidae; genus Mellivora; species Mellivora capensis. Next base: position 26,312 of record PISX010007763.1, read on the forward strand.
ATCATGGATTTAGAGGCAAAAACCTCGGGATCCAGTTATGATGTAACTACTAATTGTAAGACACAAACGAAGTCACTTAATTTCCCTGAATTCCAGTTTCCTCTTTTACATATTGGTAATAATAATGACTTCTCTGCTTACCTCAGGGAATTGTGGTGATACTCCAAAAAGATGACATATAGGAAAATAATTTGTATAAAGATATCATTTTCACAAAATATTTAAATATATTTCTTATGCTTTAAGGGCTCGGTTTCAATAAGAGCTATCTTTGTTAGGCAAAAGTTGAGTTATGAAACTAAAAGTACAACTTTCCATATGATGTGGAGTTTCCTGTTCTGTGCTTTACAGAGATATGTCCCAGATGCACGACTATTTATTACCATATGACCAACTCGAGCTTTGATTACAGTTATTAGGACATAAAAATATTGATGGAGGTGAGACTCCTGTTGTGAAATATAATGACCATGAAAATCTAAAATGTCATGGGACATCATCCTTTACTTCTCGACTGTAAGAACTAAGAAGTTGGAGGATAAATTCAACAAAATAAGTAGATTGGAAATAGAAGGTTAAACATTACCTTACTGATGAATATACCAACCAGACTTCCTGGCTAGCACTAGGAAGTCATGCTGACACCTGGACTTTGATGCACCCATGGGGCTGACCCAAGGCCAGTGAGAAGGAGGCAAGTCTTCCTTCCAGGGGCATCATTTTACTGTAGGTACCTGTCTGCCCCACTGACCTGATCCCTTTGTGATAGCCCAGGGGGTGGGGTGGGACCTCCCTCCAGAACCTGCCCCTCACTCTCGGGCCATGCTCCAGACTTCCCTTGACTCCCAAGGGGCTTTTCATTGTTAAATTGCTCTCTGGATCCAGGTTTCCTGTGCCCTATGCTGGTGACTGTCATCTTAACTGATCAACTAAGTCCAAGAATCTCACACTGACATGGCTACAGGCACCAGAAAGAAAAGGTAGATGGGAAAATGCGCCAGTGGAATCTGTCACCCTGAACACTGCCTGAACCACGGAAGCATGGTTCCATGGAACCAGGGACCGCTGAGCTGGAGCCAGTTGTAACCTTACAAAAAGCCCCTCCCCAGGCCTTCTGATAGTCTAGAGCCTGTGGGTGAAGGGAGAAGAATGTACGCCAGAGGGCAGGACACACACAAGTCAACAAGGCAAGCCCAAAACCAGATGAGGAAGTCATAGATCATTTACCAAGTTGTAAGCAAAGATAAAAATAAGAGTAGAGTTTATTATTTCCAGTTAATCCAAAAGATTGTCACTAATTCAGAGTCACAGAGTAGTTACCCTAGATGGGACTTGAAGATCATCTTATTTTCATTTTTCATATGAAAATATCAATGCCCAGAAACTCTTCTAAACTCAACTACATTAACATCACATGCACAGCTCACCGCCCGAGACAAAGTCATTGAAACAAATGTGTTGTCCTGCACCTGGTCTCTCCCATGGAGGTAGGGACTTTGCTACATGCTGCATCAAGGTCAGGCCATCAGGAATGGAGAAGGTCAGGAGATGTTATCAGTGGTCGGTATATTTCTCTATCACTGATTATAATACCAACACCCATAATTGTCTCCATTTCAACCAGGAAACCAGTCAAATGTGACAAACATGCTCTTGTTACTCAACAAGTCTCTGGAAAGCATCGCTCTGCTACTTGCAACTTTTGAAAACCAAAAAATGACTCAACCAAAAAAAATTATTTGATCAAATTACCTTGTAGAAATTACCTTTAAAGCCAATGAGCCTGTGAACTGCAAATGGTATCTCAACTATCCTGGAAGGAGGCCATAATCATCTTTATCTAAAGAAAGCCAGTCTGCTGCCATGGAGAAAGCAAAGTCTAAAGTTCATAGACCAGTACAAGAGATCTGACTGACAGCTCTGCCATAGTTGGGAAGGAACCACTCTTCTTATGTAATGGGAAGTAGGCTTTCAACACAAGGCACCACGGGTGGCTCCCAGTGAAAGCAACGTAAGCTATATGGTGGCTGTCGCCCACGGGAACTGGTTTAACAGTCATGTCCGGCTTTGCTAACATCATGTTCTACCAGGAGGGTTTTACAGATCTCGTGTTGTTCCTCAAAAAAAGGGGGGGGGGTAATTAATCAGGTCAGTACCTATCCTCCCATTTAACCGATGGAGAAACCAGGGTGAGTATTTGGCCTTTCTAACTTCCTTCCATGGCGAGACACTTGGAAGCATCACACCTGGGATGCCATGGCCCCGTGCTCTGGCCACAGAGTGGTCCCCTAAATTGTGGTTAAAAAAACAATAAGTGAGAAAGGGGACCCAGATCTAAGAGGGATTCATCTTTTGGTTTGAATTGGTCGATCTAGGGCAGAGGGGGGGGTGGTCTTTTCAGAAAAGTAGGTTTTGACCTTAAATTTTTTTCGAAACATCATGCGACCATGATCTCCATTACGCACAATTTCCAAGTGTGATTTCAAGCGGAAACTTCATTAGCTCATTCAGGCATTATCTGTGTCATTTAACAAAATACTGCTTCCGTGTAGAAATAAATGTGTTTTCAGGGGTATACTATGTCTAAGGCACAGAGTTCTTATTTCTACTCACAAAGAATAGGCCTATTACCTATTATCTCATGCTCAGAGGGGAGGTACCAACTATTCAGGTCAAGTTTTTCAGAGGGGGAAAAAATGTGACATGCCTATGCAATAAAATCCTTCATATTTATACAGGAGTTTAAGAAGCATTTTCATGTAACTAATGTAATCCTTACAAAACCCTTGTTTTATAGATGAAGCCCCAGAGGCTTGGCAGTGTTAAAACTTACCCAAAGGTCCCTGACTTCTAAAATGCTGGAGTCAGAGTCTGGCTATGCCTCTAGCTCTGCTGCTCCTTTGGACACAGGCCTCCACCCCCTCCCCACCTCCTCCAGCTCTACTTCCCCAAGTAAAGAAGGAAGCCAGGCTTTCTCCATCTCGAACTCATCTCTGATTATGAGATAAATGCCTTCATGCTCTTTTCCACAGCACAACCTTCCCCTGCTCTGTACTGCTGGTAACATCCCAAGTCATCAGACCTACGATGAGAAGGGCCACCCTGGCTTTCCCCTCACCCTCTCCCCAAACCAAGTATAATGCCTGTTTCTTACTGCAATAGGTATTTGTAGAAGGAAAGAAAGAAGGAAGGAAGGGGAAAGGGAGGAAAGCAGGCAGGAAAGGAGAGGGGGAGAAGGAAGAGAGGAAGGAAAAGAGGGAGGAATCTTAGAAAACTCTTCTCATTACCAGAACCTGAAGCTGCTCTAAGATCTAATCATATAGAAGTATCTTCAAGTACATACTATTGCCTGTATTCTGTTAGAACATAAGAGATACAGGATCCCAGTAGGGATCCCACTGTCAGGAAAATACACTATAGCAAAAAGATAACAAAAAGGGATCAACCGGAGAAAACCCCAGCATGAGACAGACTGTCGGGCGGGGGTGGGGGGGTGGAGGGTGGCGATCAGGGAGGGAGAGCAATGGGGCAGGAGAACTCCAGGACTAGAGGCCCTGGGAGAACCTGAAGCTGCCGCAAGATCTCACTTCAAGGACAGAAGAAAGCAGTATCTCAGGAGCGCAGGTTGGCACCAGAAGAACTGGATTCCCACGTTTTACGATTTACGTGAATTGCGTGCAACAAGCCAAGAACACTACAACGTGACACTTGCTACTCTGTGGGCATCAAGTGGCTCTATGAGTCATTGCTAGAATGTCAAGGGATTTCTTAGTCAGGAAACTGTCTCTGCCTCGCTGTTTACGATCAACAACTTAGATGAACAGAAGTCTAAAGAGCTAACAAGCTGGCACAGTGCCCTGGGCCCCTGGGATGCAGGCCATGCCCCACTGGGGGTGAAAGCCCCCTCTGCCCTCACATCAGCTTTTCTCCACTGCAGCGAGTGTGAGACTTCTGCATTTACACCCCTGCTCTTTGCTCAGCATTTCACTTAAGGGAGCTAACCAACGTTGATCCAAACTCAATGCACTCACAATATCTTACGGTAATAATTATTTGTGGAATCGATGTTATTTCCACATACAGATACTGCAAAAGTCTGAGATAAGTCACTCTACAAGATTCCTATTGGGTAGAGTATGGCACACACAGCTAGCACTTGAAAATGACATTCTTCATTGGAGGAAAAGTGGTTTTCATGATGTAGAGTGGAATCGTTTTTTTGTTTTTCAAAAAAAGACTTTATTTGACAGAGAGGGAGAGAGGAAGAGAGTCCAAGCAGGGGGAGCTGTGGAGGGAGAGGAAGAAGCAGGCCCCCGGCTGAGCAGGGAAACTAACGCAGGATCCCAGGACCCTGGGATCATGAGTTGAGCCGATGGCAGATGCTTAACTGATTGAGCCACCCGTGTGCTCTAGACTGGAATAATTTTAAAAGTTAAGATTTGGGGCACCAGAGTAATTCAGTCGGTTGGGTGTCAGACTCTTGATTTCAGCTCAGGTCTTGATCTTGGGGTCATGAGTTTAAGCCCCATGTTGGGAAATAAATAAATAAGTAAGTTTGTCTTTGTTCACATGCTGGACAAACATGTGTAACCTTATAAACACCTAATATTTTGGGCCTTGATGTTCTCATGAGTACAATGCTTTAGTGGAGAGAGAAATATTCTATCTCATTGCTTTCAGCTCTGGGTTCAAAGCATCTGATCTCTTTCTATCCCCGAACTAGCAGGCAACACTACAAGGCATGCAGTCTCCCCTTGAGAAACTTTCAGAACCCAGAATATTTTGAATGACTGGAAAGGCAAGATCAACCTGCTCCTCAGGACTCTATCGTAAAAGACCACTGTCTCTCCCCCCGTAACTGAGACTCAGCAAAAGACCTGGAGATTTGGAGATGCTACCAGCAGATTATTTTACTAGTGTTTGTTTTCCTGAAGTATTATCAAGTCATTTTTTTTTTTTTGCCCTTAAAATAAATTCATCAAATAATTCTGCAACCAAATGTTCAAAATACTGGCAAAACAGGATCCCAATCTTTGAGCTACTGGACCTATTTTAGTCCTGGTTTTAACCCTTAGCTTCTTGGCTTTTGATGCCCAACACTCGGGGCCTTGCATGCCTTTGTCTCTTGGAAAGGGGTGGTGGGGAGGGGAGAAAGGAAGAAAGCCTTCCCTGTCTAGTTCCAAGGTTTACCTGAGGGACACAGGAGATCATTGATGTAAAAGTACTTCATAAAATTTAATGTGTGCTACGAATGAAAGGGATTGTATTTTTTTTTTTATCATGAAGCCATTGTTCATGTGATTGGAGGAAGCCAGATCTATAGCTTAAACATGCATTATAAACATAAGTCTAAAAGATTATGCCTTTAGCAAAGGAAGCATTATTTTTGTTATTATCATTATGGAGAGAGGAAGACATTCTGAATGTTAACAATCAGAAGAAAACTCATCAGAGGGAGCTCCACCCTTCAAAGATTATTAAACCTTGCGACACACAGGTAACCAGGCAACTGGGGTTCCTTCTACCCTGAAGCAATATGGGTGACAGTGGCATAAGTCACCCTTTCCTTGGTATCGAGCACAACAGCCACTCAGAACACCACCCAGCTGTCCAGGTAATGACAGCGCTTTCATGGGTCAGCATCCCCTCCCGATGATATGACAGAGACCTGGGATGCCATGGTAAATCTCCACCTAAGGATCTTGGCCAACCAAGGAAACTTCTAGAAAAGCTGACCTCCAACACCTATTTGCTCTTTCAGGCCACCGAGGAGCTTTTCCAGGCAGAAAGAAATACCTCTTCTCCCTGAGTTGGCGCAATCAGGACGAGCAGCGTGAAGCATCCCTGGTCAAAAACAATTGTGGGGCTGGGTTACCCTTGATTTTCTGCACAGCTCGCGGGGCAGAACTTTTCCTGAAAATCCTAAAGTTCAGATGTTTGCAATTATAGGCAATGAGGCTCAAAGAGCCAGCCTCATGGATCACTTGTGTTGTATTTTTGGTTTTGTTTTCATTAGATGCAACACTGAGCTGAGCCATGAGCCTTCCAGGGAGTTGCACAAGTTCAGCTTTTAGACATTGTGTTTCATGGTCATGGAAAAAAAGCAATAATTGGATTTAATAGGTTTTCACAATCATACTATCTACTTAACCTTCCAAGATCATTACTCACTTAATTGCAAGTCCCAAGGAAAGATCAGAGGGTAGGGTCTACGCTAGACAATCGTAATGATAAAAAAGTAGACTCTTCACAACTGATGTAAAATCTAAATATAATATCCAAAATCACTTCAAGTGTTCTGATGGAAGCCCCTTAGATTTGAAATAACTGGACTCCCTTGAGAATTACTCTCATGACAAAATGGATGTTTATATATTTAAAGATAAATATATATATTTGTATATATATATATATTTGCCTAAAACAGATTACATGGAGCTACAGTGACCTCATGGAAGCCTCAAGCTATCAGTGACAGGCTTTTGCTCTACTGTAGCTCCATACAAGTACTCGCCTTCCCTTCTAGATGAGTAACTACACTGAGGAATTCTGAGGGCCGTTCACATGGTGTGCCCCTGTATCAAAGCGGAGAGCCCACAGAACACATCACACAGGCCCGGTAAGAGTGCCCCTCTCCTGTCAGAAGTGCATTCTCTGCTTAGCTCTAGAGTCCCACAACAGGTCATTCAGGTCATAAAAAGCTTTAATTAGCTGTTCTACAAACAAGAGCACTCTTCAGTCTCCAAAAGATGTTTTCCATCTTGACACCATCTCAAGGAAAATCTTGAACGAAAGACTTACTCGAAATCTGGTTCTTATTCCCTCATTTACTTTTGTGGGATTAAAGCAAAACAAAAGCACTTTTTTTTTTTTTTTACACTCTCTATACAGAGTGTACTATAATCGGATTTCTCATTGCCATTCCAAGCCAAGGCATCACATCCACTTTGCTTCTGCCAAGTTTTTTTCTTCAAGCTGCAAAATGTCCTCGTTTGTGTTCACTCCCGGCGATCCAGGTTATTCTATCAGGCCAGGCTCGTGCTGCCCCACAGCCTCCCACAAAGGGTTTGGTTTGTTGTTGAGAAGTCTCAGCAGGACGACTGAGCCCAGCGCATCCATGGTGGGATTGAAACGCAGCCCCAGGAGTACTGTGTCGCAGGGTAAGGGCAGAGCTGATCCCTGCAGATGACAGGACCTTCAGAGAACCGGAGTCCAGCAAACACTCCCTACGCTCCAAACGGTCTCATGAACAGGGCTGGGAAGTAAATTCCCAGTCTAGGCCTAGCAGCTTCCCAAAGTCTGCCCCAAGCTTGACAGGCAGAGAGACTCACAGGCCTTTGGTTCCTCTGCAGTGACGTTGCGTGGTAGGTAGAAGAAGGAAAGAAAAAATCCATCTTCTTTGAGAAACCAGTCCTTCTACAGTTGCAGTAGAACAGAGAAAATGCATATGTTCCCGATAAACTGTGTCCTTCAGAGGTTTGCGGAAAGGAAGGAGATGGTATTGTAATAAAATTAAAATCTTATTAAAATGTTAAAAGTCTATTTTATATTAAGTAACCCCTTAATGAGGTGGGTCAAAGAAAAATGACTTGGTTAAATCACCATTCTAATTTTCAAAAGGATGTTTTCAGGGAAGGTTGGTGTTTGATTACTTCGTTGCTACCACCGAGAGGGCTCACCCGAGGATTCCAGAAGCCCGCACCGGTGGCCATCCCAGTGGCACAGGACAGTCACAGTTTGCTCCCATCTTAGTCTCCTCCCATTCCATTGTTCCCCCCCTCTGACTTTGGGCCAGTATTAGCATAGCTCACACGCTCTCTTCCCCAAAAGCAACCACACTTCTCAGTGTGCTTCCTGTCATCAATTCAGATCCCACTTCTGACCCTGAGCTTGTTGTGTAGGATGTGGACACTGGTGTCCCAATAACAGAGCCACAACCAGGAAGGCTCATCAGGACAACCTGCTCTGGTGATAACACAGGCTGAGCTTGGCAGGCACACCCTCTGGCGCCCCCAGACTTCAGCAGGTCCAACAACTACTCCATCTTCCCAAGGCTCCCCCAAGAGTGGGATGTTCTCCATCCTGTATGCATCACTCTCATCCACATCCACATGAAACATTCTAGAACCACTTGCCTTCTACTTCCCCGGCAAACACCGAAGCAGGATGCAAAACTGATTTTAACAGCATTGGCCTTCATTCAAAAAACATCTATTGAGAACCTACTCTGTAAAGTGCCATGCTAGTTGCTAAGAATATGGAGATGAAAAGAGAGGTAGACCAAAGTGCTGGTGGTGGGTGTTAACAATAGTCATTAAGGTTATCCCAGTTCCTTTGTTCTGACTCCATGATCACTAGTAAACTCTTAGTTTTATAGGGGCTTTAAAACACTTGGACATACCTAGTCTTATTTGATCTTCACAACAGTCTTGTTGGGTAGGGATTGGTCATCTTGCAGATGAAAGAAACTGAGGCTGAGAGGTGCTGAGTGATTTAACCTCAAGTCACAGAGTTGGTAAGTGGCAGAATATGAAATCAAACTTAAAACTTCTGGCTGTGTGTCCACCACTCACTCCATACATCATCTAGTCTCTTTAGGGCCAAGGTGGGAAGTGTTTTTCAAGAAATCTTCGGGAGGTAACACGACGAACCAGTCTCGAACATCTACCATATGCAAAACCAGTCCTGGCCTCTGGGAAGAAAATGTAGCAATACAAAGATGGATGCAACATGGCCCCTATTCAAAGGAGTTTAGTGAAGGGAAGAAAAAAAAATCACTGGCTATGAACCAATTCAAGGAAGCTAATCAATCAGGGGAAAGCAAAAGTGAAAGTGCCTTGTAGGGGTTGGAACCTGAAGGATCCACACTGAACTTGGGCATTGTGTTTGGGAGGGGCTATCTTTGTCCTCCATCCCAGTTACTCTCAGGCCAAGAAGCAACAAGTAGCAATATGGTTTTCCATGCAGAGTTTTCTACAGTAGAGAAAGGGAGATGTTCAATTGACACAAGGATGTTCACTTCTAAGAATTATCTCCTAAATTAGTAAGTTGGAAGAATAATTTATTTTAACAACAATCCAAAAAAGGCTCCTGGAATTTGACAACTGCCCATGAGTCCTCAAGAACCTGTAAACTTTCAGAGAACTGGCAGGGTTAACGTGTGTTAGCCTACAAAGCTTAAAAGCAGAGTTTAGACTATTATGATTATCTGTGACATTTTACCTAAAATGGTCACCTGGTCTCTGTTTTTGACATCTATTTAGCTTGGAAGCTCCATAATGGTATTGCAGGACAAACTGAAGTTATTACCATTTCTTCCAGACGATGAGGAAAAATTCAACAAGGGCTAGCATTAGCTAGATCATAGATGGCTAAGAAAGTGCTATCTGCTGCCAATGGCAGTAACTCTGGTAATAAAAGAGGCTCTGGACCACATCACGTACTTCTCAACACAGTAAAACCAGAATAGCTGTTGTGCAAGGGAGAGCATCAAAATAGGTTTCCCTTGCTTGGGATGAAATTGTGTTGCCTCTGTGCAGGAGTAAGATTCCTATGAAAACTCAGTCACACTGTTCACCGGCCTGAGAGACCAAACAGGATTTAGAGCACCCCACCAACCCACTCACTTGTCTGGTCCATCCTGACCTCTCCGGGCTACAACCCAGATGGGGAGCTACCATTAGCACTGGCACACGCTAAAGGCTATGGAGGAGAAAGGTCCCTGGAGATGGAGGTTCCACTTCCCGAGGAAGGGGCTAGAACCTAGAAGCTGGGAGACTTGAGAGGGGGAACAGAGGAAGGAGAAAGAAGACTAAAGAGAGGGAGTAGAAGAGAGGACGACATATGTGACAAACTCCTTTCAAAGACTTCTAACTCAGGATGCCAGGGTGGCTCAGCGGGTTAAGCATCCAACTCTTGACATCGGCTCAAGTCTTGATCTTGGGGTAGTGAGATCGAGCCCCGGGTTGGGCACTGTGCTGGGCATGGAGCCTGCTTAAGATTCTCTATCTCCCTCTGACCCTACCCACTGTGCTCTCCATCTAAAAAAATAAAGACTCTTACTCTCATGCAATGGAAAAAAATGTAATGTATCTTCAGCCTATGATGCTACCCTGTTCTGTGAGGTATGCTAGAACTTTGAATAAAGACCCATGCTCCTGCCTCTCTCTCCAGAGGTCTAAAAGGAAGCCAGGCCCCTTTGTGGATTTTCAGGGGTACCAACACTGGTTATTAGCAGGTTTTTTTAAGCTACTCAAAACTCATCTAATACGTTTAGTTTTGACTTCAGTTAACCATAGTTACTTTCTGTTGCCTACAGCCAAAGGAGCCTAGCTACTCCCTCCTTAGTCTTTCCAATACTGTACTTTTTAAACCTACCTATGTCAGCATCTACATTCTCCCCCCACCCCATTACAGTGAAAGAAGTACCCCTTCTCCTACGGAAAAGCAATCCCTTCAACAGGTGCTAGATCTCACCCTCTTCCACACTTTCAGGGACTCTATTCCTGCATTGTCAGTCTCTCCCTGTCTACTGGGCCATTCTTGTAAGTCTATAAAATAGACTTGGCTAGCAACCATCCTAAAAGATCCCACTTGCCGCTACTTCCCCTGTAATCACTACTCCTCTCCACTTCGTGTTATAGCTGTTCTTCTATAGAGGGTTCTGCAGACATGTTGTCCTTGCTCACTTCCCAATTCTCTCTTCAACCAAGTCTTGTCTGGATTCTACCCCCCATAAGCTACTGACACTGAGACTGCTTTTGGTAGGTCCCTGGTGACCTCCATGCTCCAAATCCCCTGGATATTTTCCTGCTCTTATTTTACTAAGCTTTTTGGTAGTATTGGCCTTGTTGGCCGCCCTATCATTCTTAAAGGCTCCTCTTGACTCACCAGCAGCTTCTCTTGCTGAGAGTGGGGTGAAAGAGTAATAGATTTGGGAGTCATGGGATCTGAGCAGCTAGGAAGCCCAAGGGATGGAGGAGGGAGCTCATTTCATTTTTACGAGGCAGTACATGTGGTCTTCTTAAATAACTTAGATCATTTCATTCCCTTAGTTTAAATCTTTCACTGACATCCCATCACACATAGAGTAAAAGTCACAATCTTTAAAATGCCCACAAGGGAAGCCGCACATCATATCTGTCCTATCTACAGCCCCAATACCAAAAGTATTCTCACAACTTGCCCAAGGTCCTGCATTTTCATTTCAAAACACTAAGAGCTTATTAAAAAGTTGTTTTCTTCTGCTTTGTGTTTTGATCTATATAAAATTATTATTGTTACTTAAAATAGAAAGTAAGGAATGGAACTCTTATTAGCTATTGAGTAAAACTAACATTTATATACAAATGTCTGTCACTGCCAGTGGGATCTGGGAAAGTTGCAGGCCCATGCCCGTTCTGGGAGCTCTCTGCTCTTTGAAGCAAATAAAACCACAACCATCCCCTTGTTATTCAATAGGCACTTGTGCCGGACATGCCACTACAACAAATGATAATACAGACATTGTTTTGTAACATATTGGATGGAAGAGACTTCCCAGAGTCCAGTGTTTTCTCCATACAAGTCAAGATGAAGTTCAAGCCAATGTGCAAGCCTCTTAGCCACCTAAGGAATTTCATGGAGCACTTGACTTAAAGACTTAGCATTAGCACCATACTTGTCTTTCCCTTGTTCCCCATGCCATGAGTTTTTGAGATTTGGCTTCAGTCCTGAAATCTCATTTCAAATACCTCCATTTCATTTTACACTTTTGCCTTATACTACCACTCCCAAGAGACTGTGTCAACATCCACGATGCAATTTATACAGAGGAACTATCCCACCATTTCAGTCTATATTGTTTTCATATAGAGCCTACGTTATGCTGTTTTGCAAAATTTACAAATACAACGACAAACATTGCCCAGTTTGTCTGTGGGTTTGTAGAGACACCTGCACACTCATTAGACCAAGAATATGTGGATCAGGGGTGGCAATTTTCAAAAACTAATAGAATTAAACTCTTAGCATTCAAATCTCCTGCTTTTGCCTGCAGTTTGCAGTGCTCTGTGTTTTGGGGGCGCGGGGGTCAATACGCATGATTCTTTTTTGGACAGACGTCATTTGACAAAACTATCCAGAGGAATTAATCTTGCTAAATATTTACCTGGATGTTACCAACTTGTTATGGTTAGGAAAGTGAAAGTGATTTCAAGAACAAAGTAGAAAATCACACTCCCCTTTAAAATAAAAAGTCTTTAAAATCCAATGGGTTCTTTTTTAGCCTCCTTCCTTCCTAACTTACTTTACTTGGTTATTTTATCATCTCCCAACATATTTTCCCCAACATCTAGATGTAACTGAATTGGAAGAGTCCTTCCTGGTTCCTTTTTCTGAAGGAGGTACATGTAGATGTGACTGGCCTACTATGTCTGAAACAAGGATAGAACCTGTCGTACCACTGGCATTGTTACAGTATGGAAATTAACCTTCAAGTAAGTCGGGCTTGGGATTCAGCAATTAGCTGAGTCAGTGGAGGTCACAGAGAAATTCAGCAGTATCAACTATGATTAGTCAATAGGAATTTCTAAAAACTCCTACAAGTTTAGAGATTAGTACTGTGAGATTTAAAGAATACAGATCATACCCTAAGGAAGGGAAATATGATCAACACCAAACTTTTATTGTCTCCTTCCCCAGTTATTATTCTCTGTTGGGGGGAGAATTCACCACCCTCCAGTCTTAAGATAGCAGAGCTTTGAAATCAGTACATGTCACTAGAGAAATATAAGTATTTGGCTCCCCGGGGCTTCCTGTTCCAGTCTTAGCACACAAACAGCATTTCCAATTCTCCGATCTCTCCCTATGCTTTCATCCTTTCTATGATGTGATTATTGTTCTGTCTTCTCAACTTGAAAGGGCAGAGAGGTGGGAGCATGAGGGTTCCCTATGAGTGGTAGAATGATAAACGTATTCATCACTGTACCTTCCACCAACTAGCATTTAACAAGGCACCCAGCTCATATTGGTACTCAAAGAGAAATTGTTTTTAAGATTTGAAACCAAGAAAAAACAATGAATACTGTAGATGCCTCAAAAGCTGGAGGCAGGGGGATGATGAGCAAATGTAGAGAGTGTAAAGAAAATTTACCAGTTGAGCCTATCGAATGAGATTGGTAGGTAGGGGACCAGAGCCAGGCAGATTGGCATGGACGGGGCTATCAGGACCTAGCCCTGAAATGATGAAGCCCCAGATTAGGACAGGGAAAGTACTCAAGAATGTAAGAAAATTCAGGGTGCGGTGGGAAGCAGTAGAATTTGATGACCGGCCAACATCATGGGAATGGGACAAGCTAGAATAAAGGCAAGTGGAAATGTTAGAGATGACTTCAAAGTGTTGAGCTGCAACAACTGTGAGACAAGTGTGCCATGGCAGAAACAAGGAACTTGGAAGGGGAACTGGTTTTGTGGGGGAGAGATGATGAGCTCAGTTAGAGACTGTTGAATGTGAGGCGATGGGAAGACTTTCAAGTGAAAATGACCAGTGAGCGGTCAGAGATATGGGAATAAACCTTAAGCAAGGGGCAGGATGCGAGCTGTAAATGTGTGAGTCATCAGCCCCGTGTGCTCATCGCAGCTGTGAGAACAGAGACAATGTCCACATATTGCGATGCCAGCAAGAAGAGTAGAAGAGCAAGGACCGAGCCTCGGGTAATGAGGCATGAGGAGGAACAAGAGGCAGATGGGAAACTTCAGGAGAGCAGGGAAATTAGCAGGGAAATGAGGAGAGTAGAGTGCAGGAAATATGAAAGGACAAAAAATTTCCAAGAAGCAGGTGGGGAAAATAATGAGAGCTGTGGAAGGGATAGTGAGAACAAAATCAAAAGGAAGGACATTGAATGTCACATTAGCAGTTGGTGACTTCTAGGAGCCAATTTGGGCAAACAGGTGGGGGTGGGGATTAGATTTCAGGGGATAAAGAGGGATTAGGGAAAGAGGAAACAGATTATAAACTATATATTTTTTTGAATGTCAGTGAAAAACAAATAGAATTATAGCTGAAGAAGACAAAAATATACTTATTATTTCTGAGAAACATCCTAGAAAATATTTTATTGTATTTGTTAAATGAGGTATTTAATTCCTACATCTCCCGCCAATGTGGCAACTAAGTTCAGAAAGACTTTTGCTATCTTTGAAATGGAGCTTAATCCTCCCCCTCTGTACGCATTCATGCATGCACACACACATACACACACACACACTCACATTCTTATTTGCATATCCACACTCACTTAAAAAGTTCACAGACCCCTTCTCATGCCACAAGGGCCACACTTCTCAGAATTGGGGTTTCTAGATAAAGTCAGCCTGAAACTTGCCACAAATGGTTAATCTGAACCTCAAATGATGTCAGAGCTGAGTAACAACCATTGCTATTTGAGCATTTTATCTCAGCCTGTGCTCTGGTGTTCCCAATCTACCTTTTGTGCAAAAGGGACTTCATGTACAGTGTTCATGTTTATCCTTTAACTAGCCAAGCCATATTAGGGACTTAAAAAAAACCCAAGACACCGATCCCATCATTGTTGGGTGGTCAGTCCTACAGCAGGGGTTTCAATATAGTCCCCGAGAAGACTGCAGAACCAAAAGAGCCAGCTGCTAAACCTGTACCAAGGACCAGCAGGAATACACTGGCCAACATCTTCATTTTTCATTCAATCACCCATTTGTCTAAAGCCAACCTTTCCCCTATTCCCCTTCCATACCTTGTCCCAAAACAGAAACACCCTATGCTTTTCCAAGGTTAAGAAAGGTGTGACATGGGACCCTAGAACACGTATTTATTGCATATGTGTAAGTATCTAATAGAATTTCAACTGTGACACCTGTGGTGTTGCTTGACCCTAAGCCAAATTTAGATTTGAATACAGAGTATAAACTTCCAGAAGTTTAGTTTGGACAATATAAACACTTCTTCCTCAACCTGAGAATAGTAAAAACAGATGACTTCAGATAACAAAATAGAATGTTCTCATGATTTTGATTTAGGGACTTAAAACTATTTAAATTCTGACACACACACAGAAGAGTGCACAAGGTGGGAGCTTAATGAATTTTCATAAAACAAACATGCCCACGTAACCAACACCCAGGTGAGGAAATAAAACATAATCAGCCACTTAGAATCCCCTCTTGTGGCTCTTGCCCATTGCTACCTGGCTGCAAGGAAACTTGATTTCTGAAATCATATGTTGGTTTTACCTGGTCTTAAGTTTTGTAGAAATAGAGTTATGATGTGTATATTCTTTTGGGTCTGGCTTATTTTGCTCAAGGTTCTGTTTGTGAGATTCGTCTATGTTTTTGTAGCTGGTTATAGGTGGTTCACTGCATAAATATATTGCAATTTATTTATCCATTCCTCTGTTGATGGATATTGGAGTTGTTTTCATTTGAGGGCTACTGGAAATAGTGCTGCTGGGAACATTCTTGTACACATCTTTTGATGCTCCTGTGCTCTTACTACTCTTGGGTATAAATGTGGGTGTGGATTTGCCTGGCCATACAAGCGTGCATACAGCCGGCTTCAACAGAGAGTGCCAAATAGCTTCCCAAGGTGTCCTCCCAATTTAGCTTCTTGCAAGATTGTACTTGAACTCCAATTTCTTCATCCCATCACCAGCATTCGGTATTGTCAAGTGTTCTCAAGCTTCTTCTCTGTTTTTGCCACACTGATGAGTTTGGCCCTTTTTAAGTTCTCTGCACAGACCACAGTGTCAGGAACAATAGCATGATCATTCTTAGCTCTCAATGAACATTACTAATAGGGAGCATCCCCTATTTTCAGAATTTACAACCCTGCAAATGATCCTAGTATCTGAGACTTCCTTTGTGTTTACATTGAATGGGGATTTTCTTTTATTATATTTTAAAATATCTTATTTATTTGAGAAATCATGAGAGCGGGAGGGTCAGAGGGAGAAGCAGGCTCCCCACTGAACAGGGAGCCTGATGCAGGACTCAATCTTGGGACTCCAGGATCATGACCTGAGCCGATGGCAGTCACTTAACCAACTGAGCCACGCAGACACCCTGAATGGGGATTTTACCAGGTCTTTAGTTTAAAAGTCATACAATTCATAAAGAAAAACTCGAGTGCTAGAGTCCCTCAACTCTACCTTCAGATGTCTTAAAAATAAATAAACAAAAGATAGGAAGGCAAGATGGAAGGAAGGCAGGTGGACATATACTGTTGATTCTTGTTAGCCAGAGTGCTCTTGTGAGCAAGACTTCAACAACAACAACAAAGGAGCAAAGGATGGTTCTCTAGGAAAATCTTTGATTTACTTAAATTCCCTTACAAGTATATGCTATTCTTTGGAGATGATCATGCTAAAAACATTTTTTAATTAAATGTGTGCATACACACACACTTACATACGTACATATTTTATAAATGTAAAATAAAGTAAAAACGTAGGTAAAAATAAATGAAGTTAAGACACTGACATCAGTCAGTTTCAGACTGCACCTTTCTCCAACACATTGGAAATTGCCTGATTTAGATGATGGTTACTAGGAATGCCCCTGAAATGCCTGTAATCTTCATAGCTATCACTTGAGCTAACCATGCACAACTCCTCAAAAACCCCCCAGAAAATTTAGGAGAAAAAGCAAAGGGAAAAGCCAATTCCAGAGTCAACTTCCTAAGAAGACTCTCACACAGTTGCCCTGTCTCCCTGAGCTCCAAAAGTGCCGAGCAGACCAATCTCCAACCCCAGATCCCTGAACAAATGGGGCTTGTCCTCAATCCTCCCAGCACACGCTGCGCGCTCTGGGGCTGATGGGTCAGCCCATCAGAGCAGCAGTCTTCCTAGTGTCCGAGCCTGGGGGTACCTGTAACTTTCCCTAAAAAGGCTGTGAAATTCAAAAGGGCAGAGCCCCAGTCTTACTCATCTCAGGAGTCGCCCAGAATCACAAGCACTTTGCAGGCACAGAGCAATATCCAAGAGAACTTTCTGAACAGTCCCCAGGCCAACTGCATTCATACTGAGAGTGCTGAGTTGTCCGTAAGTTAAAGAAAGTGGATGTTGTTTTCCACAGTGTGGAACCATTTAGGTCATAATTTTGGATGGTTCCACCATCCCAACACACACACATCCATACACATGGATCCCATCCTCCCTCTACCCTCCCTCACCTACAGGTATGCACAGGCACTGCAAAATCGCTCTCCTTTCACTAATAATTCACAGCCTGATTAGCTTTACTCCACCGAGAATTGGTGTGATGGAAAAGGCCAAGCCTGACACAGGCGCTGTGAGTTCTACTCTTTTTTTTTAAGATTATTTATCTATTTATTTGACAGAGATCACAAGTAAGCAGAGAGGCAGGCAGGGAGAAAGGAGGAAGCAGGCTCCCTGCTGAGCAGAGAGGACGCAGGGCTCTATCCCAGGACCCTGGGATCATGACCTGAGCCAAAGGCAGAGGCTCTAACCCACTGAGCCACCCAGGTGCCCCTGTGAGTTCTACTCTTACCAGCCATGAACAGGCTGTGTGGTCCATGTCTTTTAGCCTCGTGTTTCTCACACAGTAGGCCTCTCAGCTTCCTTCGGTGTTACAGACACGCATGTCTCCATAATTCCTCAGACACAGGGAGGATCCGGTGCTCTTCCTCCTGTTTCCCCCAGGGTACCGCAGCAGCCTGAGAAGTTCTGATTTTCTGTTTGCTCAGTCAAGTCAGTTACATCCAGGATCAGTCTATTAACTCAGAGTGTGGGAAGAATGCTTCTTGTCTGTTTTGGCAATAAGAGACTTGGACAAAGGAACTCAGTTAACTGGACTTACAGCACTCACAAGTCACTCTCCCTTTCTGAACCCAGCCTGCCTTGCTAATAGGACGTGGGGAAGGAGGAAACCTTCAAACAAGAACAAGAGATTGCATGCTAGAAACCCAGCAGGTAAAGTTCATAGAGACTCGGCAATGCCCCCCACTTCCTATAGCTGAAGAACCATAATTTTCTAAATTACTTTTTGCCCGATTGCTATACAGAAGAACAGATGAGGTCTTGGCTTTCTCCTAATCCTGAACAGGTTGAGTCTTAAGAAGTCTAAGTAGATTTTCTTCTCAGAGCTGTCTGATCCATGATGAAGTCTGTAACAACCCCTTGTGTGAGCCTGTTTGCCTTTTCTCTGAAAGCCAAGACAAAAGAAGGTACTCTGGGTAGACAAGAGACATGTGCTGAAGTTTCCTTTCTCAGTACGGAGCAAAAGCCTGGATGTGGAGACTGATTGAATGTCTGCTGAGCAGCAACAAAGCCATCAATGAATTTGGTTCCTTTCCAAGAAGCATGGGTCTAAAGGTGTGCCTGGATATTTCAACAAGATACCTGGCAAGAATTCCAATGTACTTCCTCTTTTGGAAGAACGAAAGAGAAAATTAGTTCTGGCTTCTAAGAGCGGGAGTAAGACTCTGATCAGAGCATGATTTTTTTTCTTTTTCTTTCTCTCTCTCTCTTTTTTTAATTCCAGGCTGAACAAGGCCAAGCACCAGATGTTCAAAGTGGTAAACTGTTGGGAGTTCTCTGCAAAAGCTGTTCAGCCAATTGCACTTGGGCTCCCCTGCAGGGACCCCCCAGATTGTTTTGTTGTTGTTGTTGTTGTTAAGGTTAAAGTTCAACCCCAGCTAAAGCTGCATTCAGAGAGTGGGAGTAAATGTCTGGCCACAGAGAGAGGTGGGGAGGGTGACTTTCTCTGTAGTTGTGTGTCCTAGATTTTCTGAAATGATTACATTCTGAGGACTCAGAGGCAGCTCACACTTTCAAGTCTGAATGCTGACTCATGTCCTCCCCTTCAGGGCAACGGGAAGGAAGGGCGGAGTTAGAGGATCTGGGTTGGGGAGCAGGGTAGGAACTGACATAGGGCTGGGGGGAGCAGAGAGAGAGAGAGAGAGGGAATGAGGACACCAGCAAGACTCCACTTCTGAAGGCAAACCTTCTTTCTGGTTTTCTGCAGGACTCATGAAATGTGAGGGAAGAGTCAGCAAAAGTTGTCCCGACGGCATTTTTTCGTCCTTCCTAGCCTGATCCATTCCTTGTTTCTGAGATCTTTGGGACTCATACAGTTAATAAAGGGGGAGGAAAAAATATCAAAAGGCTATTTTTGTCTTGTTTGCAAGGATCAGTGAAATGAGTCAAATAAATTGAGGGGAAAAAAAAATCCCCCATAACTCAGGCTGATCCAGGAGGGAATCTTTGCTGAGACTTCAAAGTGTCATTTCCTCCAATGACCTAAATGGGTTCATGAAAGTTTGGGTCATTCAAGCAGCTGGCCATCCACAGGACATTGAGTAGCCTAATCATCTCAATAGCCCAAAGTTTGATGGTGTCATTTGTCTGACTATTCACAACACACACACACACACTCTTTCCTAATCTCAGGTACTGTTGGAGTTCTTGCATTAGGAAACCCATCTGTTGGGACGCCTGGGTGGCTCAGTGGGTTAAGCCATTGCCTTTGGCTCAGGTCACAATGGCAGGCTCCTGGGATCAAGCCCCAAATCAGGCTTCTTGCTTGGCAGGGAGCCGGCTTCTCTCTCCGCCTCTGCCTGCTTGTGTGCGCTCCCTCGCCTTCTCTGACAAATTAATAAAATCTTTAAAAAAAAAAAAAAATTTTTAAAAAAAGGAAACCCATCTGCAGTGGGTCCAAAACCCATCTTACCTGTAGTGACCTAGGAGAGCTTCAAAAACTAGCATTTTATGCTACATATATATACAGGTGTGTTTTCCACAGAAGTGATGCTCTATTGTTCAGGGTGGTTTTATGGTACTCAGTACTCCCTTTGTGACCACTGATTCATTTCTTCAACAAATATTTATTCTGCGCCTCCTGTCAGGCACCTTGATGGGAGCTGAGAACACATGGAAGTCATGTCCACTGGGAAGTCTTAATATAGGCACATATACTCATACATCAATACACCAGTGTATGTATTTAAACTCCATGTCGTGTGGGTGTTCTGAAGGAAAGGAATAGGATGCAGAGATAGGACTCAGGAATGAGGTGGAATTAGCTCATCAGCTGTGGAAAGAAGAAATGACCAACTCAGCTGGCTGGAGGAAAGTGCTCAGAAGGGGTCTCTTTCATCTTTCCAACCCCTGCGCCCAGCCTAGCACACAGCAGACATTCAATTGTTTCACTGGGCGGCTCTCAGCTTCACTTACACTCACTAGGGTGCTCTTAGGGCTAACAGTCAGAATGCAATGGCTGTACCAACTGTTCAGTGGTTACTGCTCAGAGACTCTGAAACCCCTTCTCTGCCCACCCCCTGGACCATCCCTGAGACCCACCCACAGTTCAGCAACTAAAGGGGGAATGGGTCCCCAGCACAGATTCAAGACCCTGCTCTTCTTCTCCCACTGTGCTTGTTCCAGTGCATGTGTGCTAGAGCAGTCTTGGCTGTTAAATATTTCAGGGGTACGCCTGCTGTCAGAATTTGGGGTGAGGGAGGGGTGAGAGAAAGTTCATGCTCATCTGGCTTGGAGACAGCCAGCTGTCTTGGGGAAGAATGGCTATGATTTGACAATACTGCCCCCCCACCCCCTTATCAGTCTCGTTACAGCCATCAGAGAGCATCTACCTACCCCCCAAGTCCTGGAAAGAGTGGTAGAGAAATGAAACAGACATGGTTCATGCCTTTTTAGGTTATGTACCTAAAATGCATAAGGCAGACTGTATGCAAAACATGGCATTGAGTACAAAGAGATAAGACATTTGTTTTATCTCGGTAAGTTTGATTTTAGGTAAAGATGGTTGTATCAAAGTTGACAGTTTCTTACTCAGAGCCTCACTATCTGTAATAAGTCAACTAAACAGTGAAACTTTCTTTAACTGTAGGCACAGGAAGAAGCAGGAATAGAAGAAAGATCTATTGGGGTGCCTGGGTGGCTCAGTGGATTAAAGCCTCTGCCTTGGGCTCAGGTCATGATCTCAGGGTCCTGGGATCGAGCCCCGCATCGGGCTCTCTGCTCTGTGAGGAGCCTGCTTCCTCCTCTCTCTCTCTGCCTGCCTCTCTGCCTACTTGTGATCTCTCTGTCAAATAAATAAATAAAATCTTAAAAAAGATCTATTTAATTATCCTTTTCCTACATAAATATGTAAAACATAGATTTAGCATGTTTAATATTAAAATAGAACTATTAAAATAATAGGTAAATCCATCTTTAAGTTTAGGGGCTTACAATACAATTCAGAGTGAAATTTGAGAGGTCTATAAAAATCACAAGTAAATCATTTGCTCTCTGTGGCCAGTTAGTGCTGAACTGAAGCCTGGTTTTCTTTTTCCTGATTTAAGAAAGCTCTTTCCAATCCCTGCTACTTCTTTCTGCTCCAGCTCCTGGTCCAAGTCCTCATCTTTCGATTAGACTTTAAGAGACCCATAGACTGGGTGGCTCAGTCAGTTAAGCCTCTGCCTTCAGCTCAGGTCATGATCTCAGATCTCAGAGTCCTGGGATCAAGTCCTGGACTCCCCAGGAAGTCTGCTCGTCCCTCTGCTCCTCCCCCGACTCGTTCTCTCATTCTCTCTCTCTCTCTCAAATAAATAAAATAAAATTTTTAAAAAGAGAGAGAGAGAAAGAGAGACCCATGGACCTACCAGTCCTCTCCCTGCTCGGCTGCCTCTCCTACTTTTCCCTCATGGAAAGAAAACATCTCTTTCCTTTTAGGCAGCTCAGCTGAACTCAATTCCTGCTTATTCTCTCAGGGAGGAGGAAAAAACAGAAACAACAAACCACTGGGTCCTGGCCATAATGTGAGTCCTTCCTGGCAGCATCCTTCTAATCAGGAAAAAAAAGGGGGGGGGGACATTTTTTCAATAACCCATTTTTTCAGTTCTGTAGGAGCTTTGTGCCTTGAAGACCAGAGTGCTTTGTATGGACAGAGAAGAAATCCACTGGGAGTAGAGGAATAAGGCATCTGGGAGAAGCTGCTGTGGCACTGAAACGCCATTAGCGTGCCACCACTCCCATCTTCATCACTCCTGCTCTTCCCAGGCCCACTTCTTTTTCTTCTCTTTCTGCCTAGGCCTCTACACCACAGTGGAATTGCTCAATTCAATTACTTCAGTTCACTTCAGTTCATCCCCTATTACTAGGTAGGAGGATCTCTATTAAAGTACTTTGTAACAGGAAAGAGCTTTACAGATACAAGTTAGTATTACTAAGTACTCATTATGTGCTACTCTTTGCTGGGATGTAGGGGGGTGGTGGTGAGGACCAACACAGATGAAAAGCCTTGACTCTGACATTCCAGAAAAACATGATGACTTCAGCAAGAATTATAGACAATGGGTCATGAAAATGGTCTTCCAAACCTACTGGAGAGTGCATTTGAATGGACCTAGAAAGACCTGTGAGATTTCTGCTGGGGAATAAAGGGTAAGGGCATTGAAAAAACATGACAGATCGTATACCCTCTTGATTAGGAAGAAAGAACCATCAGATCAATGATAATCCTGACAGAGGAGAGTGAATGAGGATTCTGGCTATTTAGTTATACCCTCAGTCCTCCATGTAAGAATTCAGTGTCCAAGTTTCCTCTCTGTTTTGAAAGAAGTCAAGTCACACCTGAGGTCCTTGAATCAATATGACAGAAGTTCACCTGTGTACAAAAAGATTAGTCTCCTTCAGTGTGCTTGAGGACTTGGAAGAGACTCAGGGTTTCGCTGAGCCATGGAGAATAGCCTGGGAGTGGGGGGCTGAAGGTGACATTCTTTTCTATGTAAAGGGCAAACACTCTTATAAAGAAAGGTGCATTTGGAAGGAATGCGGTCCTCATACATCACCTGTGATTAGCTTTTGGACAACTTTCATGGACAGGAAGGCTTCCATTCAGGAGCAGACAATTCAGCTGATTACTTTGTGTGTCTAAGGTCTTCCCCTGAGAATGGGAACAATACCCCTCAGCCTGTGGAGGAAACTCAATCAACCAACTCAGGTGTGCAATGAAGCGTTTGAAGAGCCATTGAAGGTGCTGTTTACTCTCAATGGATTTTTTTTTTCTTTTTTGGATGAAGCTAGAAAACATGATGCCTTTTACTAGAATCTGTATCTGGGAGATTTTTGTTTTTCTGTTTGGGGCTTTTACCAGTTCTGTATTCAAAGACCAACACAAAACCCCTATTTACTTTCTGTCTTGGAAGATGCTGTCAGCTCTGTGTTAAGCACTTCCTAGAAAATGCTCCCCTCCCCCACACCCCAGTAAGCCTCTTCAGTTTGGCTACAGAAGGATGTTTACCTCTGACACTTACCATCCAGGTTCAGGCCTTGTCAACCTTTTACCAACCCTGAACACACAACACCACACTCCCCTTAAAGGGCCCTGAGCTCTCCCAGATGCATTTCAATGACTTTTCCCCCTTAATTTTTGCATTTGGAAAATTGCAGAGAACCAGATCTCATGCCCATTTGAGACAATTTTGTCAGCTGTGATTTTCCTAAGTCAGGTATCCATATTCAAAAATGAGAGCAAGAGGACATTTTAGCCCAAACATTAAAGAAAAGGAAAGGAGTAAATAAATTTAGAATTACTGCAAAGTTTTGGTTTTTCCAGGAAAAAGCAAGGACAGAAATGTAATCATATTCTTAGATTATAATCTAATCCTATCTACTTTCCCCTCCTTTCATACTCCAGAATCACTACTTCTTTGACAATGTTGAAAAACCAAGTATGTCTAACATATACTACCATCGAGTGATTGAAAATGGAAGCCAGAGAGGAAAAATATTCTCAAAATCTCAAAGCAAAACTAGAAACCAAGATGTATAAAAGAACTAGAAAGTGAAATAAATCTCCAGAAGATGTATAAGAGAGGGAGATCTGGGCAGTTACAAAACTCTTCTAGGTCTACAATTCAATGTGTTTAGCTGGCTAGTTATTCTGAAATTAGATCTGCAAAGAAAGAACCAACAAGACAGATGGTAGGATCAGACAGCATGGGCAGTATTTCTGTGCCAAAAGACCTTGTAGGGAGGGAATGTTCATCATTATTCTCAAAGGGGGGGAGGGTAGGAAGAAAGAGAAACCCTTCTGGCATCCACCCACACAGAAAATTTTTGTACTTCTTACCATGGAAATACTAACTTAGAGGAAAGGAACAGAGCACTGGGGAGTTCCATCCTAAAGCCTTTCTGGAAGGGAAATGCCCAAAAGTACATCCAGAAAGGCAGACTGGCCATTGGATTTGTGTGGAATCAGACACCAGATGTGTCTACACAAGCTGCACTTACTCACCAGGGAGTTAGGCAGATCACTTTCTCACCCTATGAGGTACAGCCCTCTTGGCCACCCCCAGGCCACGGTCCACTTGCCAAGCCCTCAGCAGAGCCCTGGTTTACTGAAACACCACATTGATGCACCCATTCCTGCTCAAAACATAAAAACTCCCTTCAGCATCCTACGCATCCCAGATAGTCTCAGCCTAGTTGCCCTCCCCTTCTCGGATCCCTCAGGGGCAGGACCCAGGACCCCCACTCTTCCAAAGCCAAAGTTCTTCACCCCAGAATAAAGCTCCAACTTTCTCTTTCTAAAGTCCCATGAAATAGAGTTGGATGGGGTAATTTTGCAGGATTGTTAATGAACTTTCCCCATATACAATTTCTCCATATTTCTTTTGGTTCAAAGAGTAGAATTCATGAAAGCATTTGCATTGGATTTGGCATCCATTCCTTTTCCTTTACAAATATCATTATATTCACCACAGGTTGATGGCTAATTGCAAGAGAATGTGGACATGGACTACTCTTAGAGCACCCTGCCAATTCTGTAATGTGTTTTCTTCAGGTTCCAGGTGCCCATATGGTCCAGGTTCAAGGTAAAGTGAAAAGACTGAGAAAGAAACCACAACACATATATTTCTTCCCCAGTTCCAGGAGGGCTCCAGTTCCATTGTGTGCTTGGGACTACAAAATCATTCAATCTAAATGTTCGTCAACAGATGGAGTTGAATAATTCTCACCATGGAGCACATAATGATTTGAAAAGGAGGTTGTACTGAAGTGGAAGGCATGACAGAGAAACATCTTTTTGTGGAGAGGACTTAAGAGAGAATGTTTAAAGTCCTGAGTTCCAGGCCCAAATTTGCCTCTAACTACCTATCACAGAATTTTTCTGGATACCAAGATCCCATTCGAAACATGAAGGGGGTAAACTAACAGGTTTCTTTCATAATTAAAAGTTTATGACCTGTTTTCTTCATATAAATATTTAATATCCATTTTTCCACAGCCAGTCGGGCTGACTCTTCTCCATGCCAACTGCAGCCATGGTCATGCCAACTGCCTTGACAAGAGGGTCAACTAGTCCCTGAGAGTTGGGCTTTCGGTGTGTTTCAAAACCACATTTGGCTGTCTCTTTCATCAATTACTTGCATCTCTTCTTCCTTCTGTTAGTACAGATCAGAGTTAACTCTCCAGTTGATCAAGCCAAAATCACCTGGCGGCTGTGCATCCCAGAAGGTTTGCCACACACATAACAATAGGACGTTAGAGCATTGAAGAACCTTAGAAACTATCAAGGTGAGTGGCTTCCAGAGTACCAAGGGGAAATACAGGAAGATCCATTAGAATGTAGGAAAAATACTACATCACCTGTTTTTAGTTATTTTGTCATATTCCTACTAAACGTCTATTATTAGAGTATGTTTTATAATGTATATAGTATATCAGGCACTTGTAGATTCATATTATTTGTAAATTAGTATATATCTATTGAAATATGCAGGCTAACTGCTTATGTTGTTATTACTTATAGGAGTGTGTGGTCCAAAAATTTCAAAGATTAATCAGACCAAGTTCCGTCTACTGTCAGTTTTTGCTAATAAAGTTTTATGGGGACATAGCCATGCCCATTCATTTCCATAACATCTGTGGTTGTTTCTACACTACCTCAACATAATTCAGTATTTGCAGCAGAGATGGTATGACCCACAAATCCAAAAATGTTTACTCTCTAGCCCCATACAGCAAAAATTCACTGACACTTGATCTAGACTAACAACTTCATTTCTATAGATGAAAGAAGTAAAGCCCTTGGATGTGGATTATATTGGCAAAGCAGAATCAGAACCACAAGTCTTCAAGGCATTCTTCAGCTGATGCTTTGTGCATGGTATTACACTGTCACCCTCATACCTTGTGCTCTTTCAAGTCTTTTGACATCTAAGCTAATATATTACTAGACTAAAATTCCATTTTACCCACAAAAGCTGTTTCTACCTGAGCTCCCCTTTCCCCCAAAGCGGCATACCCCAACCCCACCTCCTGGGCTGGGTTGCATCAGCTTCCCTTATGCCACTCCGGCAGGCTGCCCCTCGCCAAAAGATGCCATTACACTGCTCATATGCTCTTTAGCTCAAGCAGAAGATCCCCTACTTTTTTGTCTTTCCTTTACACATTCTAATTAGCCTATTATATTTCTTGAAATACCTGGAAATGCAGCGACCAATAACATGTTTGCTTATTTGGAATATCTGGCAAAGATATTCCAAATGAAGATAATGAAGAACAGTCAGAACTTTCCTGGGGCCATGCTCATCCAGGGGCCATGCTCTGCCCACACAATGTATACTTCTTCAGACACATGAATTTTGCAGTCAGAATCAGCACCAGCAACAGCATCCCGTGGGAACATATTAGAGCTGTAAATTCTTAGTTCCCACTCCAAAACTATGAAATCGGAAATTCTGGGGGTGGGGCCCAGAATTCTGTGCTTTAACAAGTCCCCCTGTTGAGTCTGATGCTTGCTAAAGTGTGAAAAACATGAATTCAAGGAACTTGGCATCACCATCAAGGGCCAAAAGCCCTTGTATCATTGTATCTGCGCAGGTTCCCGGGAGAGACACTACTTCCTTGGCTTTAAGGGAGCAATAAAGGTAAGAAGGAGCTTTGGGTACTTAATGGAAAGACTCTGCAGCTTGCCTGGTGATCATTGTGCCTTACATCTGTTATGGTCACGTTGCACTGCTGGATCACTGAATTTTTAAAAATATGTATCAAGGACTATGGGGCTCCTGGATAGTTCAGTTAGTTAAGCATCCAACTCTTGATTTCTGCTCAGGTCATGATCTCAGGGTCATGAGATCAAGCCCCACGTCGCGGTCCGTTGCTGAGCAGGGAGCCTGCTGGAGATTCTCTCTCTCCCTCTCCCCCTGCCCTTTACCCCACCCAGCTTGTCTGCTCTTCCTCTCCCTCTCAAATACGTATATCAAAGACCTAACTAAATACAAATTCTATGTAAAAATGGATTGTGTATATCTTCTCAGTAAACATTTAACCAATACTATGGAGTTTACAGTCTGATGAAGGAAATGAATATTACACTAAAAAAAAATCATATGCAAATATTTTGAAAATCTAAGTCAGGAGCTTTGAAGAAAATGAACAAGTTGACACATGAATGTATATATTGTGGAGGAATTTGACCTAAATGGAAGAGTTGGGGATGCTTCCCTGGAGAACCGACATTGGAGCTAATCTATGGACAAGACTCAAAGTGGGAGAAAGCACTGTGCCCTAAGAGAAAACAGTATGTGCAAAAGCCTGTAGCAGAAGGAGAGTGATAGTTTAAAGAACTGAAAGCAGACCAGTGGGGCTGGAGTACAGAGTGAGTGTAACAGAAAACAAGGCAGGGGAAGCAAGATGCACCCACACTAAGAATTCTGTTAACTGTTCTAACAGTGAGATCACTCTGGCCGCTGCATGGAAAACTGTAAGGAAGCCAGAATGGAGTGACCTTCGTAGTTGTCCAGGCCAGACATGAGGTAAGCTAGACCAGGGAGAAGTAGAGATTTGGGCAGATATGTAGCAAGAGCTATAGATTTGGTGACAGGGGGTGTGAGAAAGAGGACTTTGTCAAGGAAGATTCCTTAGTCCTGGGTGTAGGAAACTGGTAACTTCTGGTAGGTAGAGAGAACACTGAAAGGGCAGTGGGTAGGGTGTTGTTGGGGTAGGTAGGGGAAGTCTTTGAGGTCTGGTTTGAATGAGCATGTTTGCTGTTCCTTTGATATTTACAAGTGGAGACACCAGGTAGGCAACAGTAGAGCTGTTCCGGAGTGTAGAACAAAGACTCTATGAGCTGGACATAGAGTATTGGTATTCGTAGACAGAGATGATAATTAAAACTACAGATTCAGATAACATTACCCAGGGAGAGTACAAACAGTGAGGAAAGAAAAGGGTCTGACAGAGAAAACATCAGGGCTGGCATTTCTGAAGTAGCCCTCTGAAACGGGTAGAGGTTGATAACATAAATGACCATCATCAACCCCCCAGTGTGTTTCTCTGCAGAGGCTTGATGGAAGAGGGAACAGCTCGACTGGAGGAGCTGATTATCTGATCCCTTCATATAAAATTGGTATATAACATTGTATTAGCTTCAGGTGGACAACATACGGATTATGTTTCAAAGGCTCTGAACCCATTAATTTTTCTCATATATCTAAAACAATTACATAGGAATGGTCAAATGGGGGAGGGTCTTAGACTTCAAGAAGGAATAGTTTATGATAGTCTCAGAATTTTCTGGTTAGCCACAAAGGATACTCTGTGCACGTCCCATTCATTTTGCAGGGCTCATGCAATCCATGAGTAGGGAAAGGAAGGCACCAAGTCTCAAGGGACTTGCATGTTTGTTTGGGAATTGTGACAAAACTTCACACTAATGAGCACTTCCAAATGAAACTACTATAGAGCTATACAAGAGAAAAAATAATCACATTATGAAATTATGCAGGAGTTCAAGCAGACCCAAATGTACTTTTCCTAGAAGGTTCTCAGTTGCTTTCACTAATGAGGCAAACAGTTCTGCTCCATAAATGTAGAGTGGAGAATGAAGCAGAAATTACTGTGTTTTCTTCTTCATCTTCAGAAAAGGTCACTGAATGGGACAAGTTCTGTACCTTACACAGTGACTGGACATCAAGACACCACAGACCAGGAAAAGTGCACCTGGGAAGGCTGAGCGCAGTCCGGAATCAGACAGCTGTGTGTGGTGTGGTCGGAGGTAAGCTGAGCAGGGGAGATTCACAGGAAACTGTCCCCAGTGAGAGAGAATGAAACTGACGAGACTTCTCTGAAAGTATACGCACAGAACTGGCCAAGGGCTCCTGAAGGGGTGTTCCAACGTACACAATTGTGTGTGCATACGTGTGTGGCCAAGAGGGAAACTTAAGGAACACAGTGATAAAAGAATGTGTGTGATGGGATGTCTGGAGAGAACACATCTTCACCAATGTAACTATACTTTCTAGGCAATAACTTGGACTTCTTCGGGTCAGTTACTCGGACTCTCAGCCAATCTTCATCATCATCAAGAACACCCATTTAAGTGGGAGCTTCCCAGAGGATTACCATCTACAGTCTTGGAAAAGAAGACCAAGGGGTAGGCCCTATAAGAACAGACCACTTGGGCCCATTATGTTCTTCCAGCTGAGGAAAACATGGCACCTGGCTTTTCTATGTTGTCTCCACCTTCCCTCCCCGACCTAGGTCATAACAGTTGAACACACAGTCAAGCTTTTCTGATGGATACATACCACAGACTTAACTTTCACTGCTGATCCAGGGAATAATTTCTCAATGCACCATGGGGCTTTCGGCAATTCCCTCTTTCAATATGTATTTCTGGACTTTTGTGTTCACTTAGGGTTCATACACTTGGTAATTCTGTTTTATAGAACTAATTGCTGCCACAGCTGCTTCTACACCCTTAGGTGTCCTCACAATCTTTTTCTTGAAAATGTGAGTGCCTGTTCGAACTGACTTTGGAGCTATAATTTGTGGAACAGACTGAGTCACTGGTCTCAGCTGGCTGCCTTTGCCCTGCTTGGTGTACTTCCTTCTTTTCTAACGGGAATTTTCTTTGAAGAAAAAAAAAATCACTTTTAGATTACTTGTTACAGAACTTTTTTTGAAAGGGAGTTTTCTTGGGAAATTATACGAATCCAATGTTGAAGCTCTCAGAGAGCCAAAATGCTATTCTTTGAAATATGTTGTGGACAAAAGAGCTAGAGAAAAATCATCGATATGGAAATTTTTTTTAAAGACACTTAACACAACATTTTTTTCTGAATAAAATTGATTTGGGGGTTGGCCACTACCTTGCCATTTAACTTCCCTGGGCCTCAGTATCCTTCTACCATGAAATAAATTAGTTAGATAAAGCAGTTGTATTTTATCATGTTGAGAAGAAACACAAAATGAAAAATGTTTTTAACACTAAAGTTAAAAACAAGATATGCTCTACTAAGGCAAAAGGAATCCCAATTTACAAGACAATAAAATAAGAGGTAAATACAAATGTTGTAAGATATTTTACTACTGGGGTCCTTTTCATAGCCACTCCATGAAGAATCTCTCAAAAGCTGATCCAATTCACAAAAACGTATGAATCTAACCATTCCAGAGCTATTATACTGCTTGAGTATGATACCTCTGTATATATCCATCTGTATATCAAAATATATCAGATACATTGGTGTTCTAGGCATTTCAGGCATTATCCAGGTTAATTTTCATAACTTAGCATTTACAGATAGGAAAACTGAGGGTCAACTGACTGTTATTTGAACCCCCCGGCCCAAGTCTGTCTGACCTAAAGCATTTACACTAAAGCTGTGCTTTGTAGACTTTGGTTCCAATGAGCCCTTACTCTGTCACAAAAAGAGATCTGGTCAAGTATATTTGTTCCTTTAAAATAGATGTTTGGTGTAAGTTCCTTTTCCCTCCATTCCTTCCCCCAGCTCCTTTCAATTTTAATTTTTTTTTTCTCTTTTGTGGCTGGGTTTGATCTTAAACAGACTTCTCAGGAAAACTGTGTTCATGTAAAACTGGAAGGCCAACGAGCTTCCTGACTGGAATAGGGAGGTCATTTCTGAGGGTGCGGAGCTCTTGATGAGGGAAGGTAGCCCCCCTTAGTAAGTCCTGAGAAGGGATTTTCCTCTGTCATGTGTGATTTGTGATCTATCTCCATACTTCACTCTCTCTTCTTCATGTAAAATGTTATGAAGGCTGTTTTCTTTCCTAAACAAAGTATAAAAGGAATTTACCTTCATTCCAGCTCACTTATTGAACATAAGTGATCCCTAGGAGATTTAATTTCATTCTACAAAAGCAATTAATCCAAATGGTTACTTCCAAATTGTTGTCTGAGTCTATAAGCAAATGGGACCTGCCCAATATTGGCCTCAAATGTCAGTATTTTTTCTGCACACAGAGCTCTTGGCATTGAAGGTGTGGCTTAAAAACAAATGACTCTGGTGCCAATGCCTTAGGAAGATTACCTTTTTTTTTTTTTTCTTTCTC
Organism: Mellivora capensis; assembly: GCA_004024625.1. Taxonomy (NCBI): domain Eukaryota; kingdom Metazoa; phylum Chordata; class Mammalia; order Carnivora; family Mustelidae; genus Mellivora; species Mellivora capensis. The sequence continues at coordinate 57,649 of PISX010007763.1, forward strand.
ATCTTTTCTTTCTAACCTGCCATTTGTAAAGTATAAGAACCTTGAGAGCTTTCTTTTCTAGACCTGACTTTTAAAGGGAGAAGTTGGCAGAATATGCTTTATTTGGACGGGATTTATTCTGAATGGATTTTTTTCTGCGGAATATTCTGGACTTCTGACTGAAAACATCTTGGAAGTCCCAAAAGTTGGTATGCTGGTGGCGACTTTATGTCCCACATCTTTTCTAGCACATTGATGGTTGCTGCTTCCCATCTCTAGAGGATAATGGTTGGACCATTATTGTTCCTTCAGCTGACACAACTGCCCTCAGATAAATGGCTCACACGGTGACACCTCATCCTGACTGCAAATTATTTTCACAGCTCTTCCACTAAACAACTTACTTCATTGAAATAGTATCTTCTTAGCCTGGCCCAGCCAGAGCTAGAAGGAAATCCTTTTTGGAACATGTGTTTCTCTGCCACAGAGAAAGTATGAACCCAAAAGTTTGAAACTGGCCACATTCTGTAAGCCTAGGTCTCACATTACTCCAAAAGTCACAATATCTTGGGAACCAGGTGTGCAGTCAAAAATAACTGCTTTCATTTCTATAACACTTAGTGTCAACAAAACTCATTTACATACATTATTTCATTTGATTCTAACAATAAGCCTAAGGGGTAACAGGACAAAAGCTATGATTGCTGTTTTTTGTTTTTCAGGTAATGAAACCAAAACTCAAATCTTACTGTTATTAATTATTTTGAAACAATAGTCACTAACATGGAATGGGGTATTTAGCACACAATGTAATTTCATACATATTACCACAGTTGCATTGACAACACACTACAAGGAAGTCAGACAAATACTATGATTCCAGTACTTTACATGAAGAAACAGATGAATAAAGGTAGACTTTATTACTACTTCTGCTAACAAAATGTCTCTCCAGAGCTTTCAGCAGAACACACGCCCCTCAGTAACTGTCCCTTTTCATGGGCAGCTACATGCAAGGGACAGGGCTTGCTGTGACATGTTCTGCTTGCTAACTCTAACTCCACCCCTTTCCTCCCACTCACTCCCAAACCTACCCGTGAGCCTCAACACAGCTGTGGAGAACAACTCAATTAGACATATTTTTATTGATAATTTGAATAAAAGTAATATAAATAACGTTACTGAAATTTTGGAAAATAGAAGAAGAGAAAACCACCAAGAAGTCCCATGACCCTAACTAAACCTCTGTTGGTATTAGATTTAGTTTCCTCTACCTTTTTTCCCCCTATGCATCTGCTTTTCTCCTTTTTGTAATTACATGAAAAATTTGTGTACATTTTAATTTTGTATTTTCAGCCAACAATTGTATCCTACACTATTCATTCTTTTCAATGACTATTAATTCCATCAAGCAAATAAAATATAATGAATTTACCTGTTGGACACATGTTATTTCTGCTATTTCACAGGTTAGCTTTCCTGATATTTTGGATTGTTCCTTACAGTAGATATTCTCAGAAGTGGGACTACAAGGTCAAAGAGCACAGACATTTTTCTGGCTCTTAATAGCACCCAACCACTTTCCTAAGTATTTGTCCTAATTTATATTTTGTCAGTCTATATCAATAGATATAATTTATATTTATATCTATTTCATTACAATAACTATTGGTTTTGATTTTTGCTATTTATCGTTTCATTATTTAAATTTATATATTGCTAATTAGTACATTTCAACATTTTATTTTTGTATTTTTTTGAATGATCCGTTCATGACAATTAGGTTTTACAGTATCATTTCCTTGAATAGTTAAAACTATTACTAGTTCACAGGGCATGAAAAAATAAAGGCATAGTTAGGAAAAATAATGATTTCTAAAATCATAGTTAAATGATTTGGAAGTTCTTCCCCCTCAGTGTGCCTCTCACATAATGTATCAGAGTTCACTCATGCATGTGACGCGTGAAGTACAGTGAAAATCACACCAATATCCATAAATGATCCCAAACTAAAACAATGCCCTGTCTTCACATTTGACTATTGTTCTCATTAATTGGCACAAAAAGGGTATAGGTATTACATCATAGGGCCAAACCCAGGCCCTACATAGCACCTAGGTTAACTTATTTTAGGTAAATCAAGTAAACACACTGATCCTATGCCTTCATTTGTAAAAAGGAATAATACTAATCCCTACACATGTTTGTTGAAAGGACTAGGGAAACAGGTTTACATGTGTATACTAAAATGTGAGAAATGATCAATTTTGGCTTAAGTTTTGAAATACATCTTTAAAGAGCTAAGAATCCCTAGCGAGATAACACTTGACACTGGTCATGCCCAACATAGATACAACCTTCTCATTTTCTAGACACTGAGGAGACTTAGCCGAGACATACAAGGAATAGATAACATTTCTTTTTCTATGTTTGAAGTCCAGTATTATACAATCTACCAACCCTCCCTGAAACAACCCAACAGAGACTAGGCACTAGATAACTGGTTTCAAGTGGTAAATGTCTGTTCTTAATTCTGGGCTCCCATGGGACCAGAAACTGTAGACTCTCGGATGTCTATTGCAATGCACAGCAGAGTAGGCATTCAATAAATATGTACTTACTGAATACAGAAACTAATTATATCATAGTAACTATAAGTTATTGACTCCTGCCTCAGGCTGGATAAAGAGTCTGACTAGAGGAACTTAACTTAGTTGCTGAAGACCTGTTTGAGGAGGAGTAGGAGTTAAATGACCTTACTAGTGTAAAAAAAAAAAAAATACACAAATTTAAACACCAAATATATGCTACTTAACAATAGCATTAAAGAGCCTCACTCTAGTGCTCTGGGTCTTCTAAAACATATAAATGCAAAGCACGGAGGAACCAGCTTATGTTTGAAAACCCATCACCGTATCATCTTGATAGTCCTCAAGAAGCAAATCCAATGAGCTTCATCAAAATAGCCCAAAATGTTCATTTAAAAGGAAGAGGACTTATTGTGACAAAAATGTACGTAGCAAAGACAGTGAAAGGATCTAGTCCACTCACATGTTCAAAAACATTTTAAGAAAGCGATTATTTCAAGCACATGTCAAGATGATGAGAAGGGGGTGTAATGAATTACGGAATAACCAGTGTTTTTGCCTGAGAGGTCCTTGGGCTGTCATGTACCTCCTGGAAATTGTTCATTCCCACAAGTCCTGTGATCATGGGGCTATGATTAGCAGATGCTGACGGTGTGACAGCAGAGGAAGGCATGAATCACTACTGCTCCATATAGGAGAGAGCTGAGCAAAATCAACTCCATCTTAGAGTGGGACTTCTTTGTCCACATTCTCCCTAAATTCTGGTGACTTGGTGCTACAGGACAGGATGGGGAAAGAGTGGGGAACTAATGACAGATGAATTCCACTATTTTGGGAAATTCCACTTCTTCCTATAACTCTAATCATTTGGGGATATTATAATTTCTTAATTTATTCCTAAGAGTTAAATAATCTCCCACCTTTTCTCCATATTGATCCATTGATTTTTTTTAAATTTATGTATTTATTTATTTGGAGAGGGAAAGAGAGAGAGAGGGCAGGGACAGAGGGAGAGGGACAGAGGACAGGGCTCCAAGCAGGCTCTACCTTGAACACAAAGCCTGATGCAGGGCTCGGTTCCACAATCCTGAGACCATGACCCGAGCTGAAACCAAGAGTCAGAAGCTCAACCGACTGAGCCGCCCAGGCACCCCACCATTGATTTTTTTTTTAATTGAGTTCCCCAAAGTGCCCAGCACTGCATTTCTAAGATGGTTCTATCAATGGGAACACATCCGTTTCTCCTCACTCTGAGCTTTTGTTGCATCAAGAGCTCAGGATAGGAATGCCACCAGTCAAGGGAAGGTCAATAACATTTGATGACTTTCCCCAATTTCTAAGAATTATCCACCAATGAATTTGACTGGATGATTGAATCATCATAAATATGTCACAGCCTTAGAGATATTTTGTTATCATCACAAAATGATTGGAAAATGTAGTCAGAAAAATGTCATTCTTGAACATAGTTGGAAATGTCCATCTTTGGCAATATCTGTACAATATTGCTTGGTTGAGATGTTCTACCTGTTTTCAGCTGCAAAAACAGATTAAGAATCTCAGTTGAAGCAAAGAATTAGGAAAAAATGTGGCGATATGCAAAACTGCCTAAATCAGTCACAAGACATTAGTTTGCTTCAAGTATTGTCATTATTAGATTGCAAGACTTTGTAGCTCTTCGTTCCTTGAATTATTTATGTCTGATTCTATGAGCAAAGTATAGCCATTCCATATCTTACTGTCCATTTGAGAGAAGTTCTTAGACAAAAGCAGGTGCACGGTCATAGACACCCATGGTGGAACTGGGAACACAGCCTAATATCTTATCTTCAGGTGGGTCCTTTCTTATCTAAGTCTGAAAGGCTGCCCCAGTCTAATGAATGGATGATAAGTTGGGGAAGACCAGTTAACTGCAGGTAACCAAGAAGAAAATATACTCAGAATGACATAAGGTAAGACATTTAAAGAGAGTGGATGTCATCTTCTGATGTCTTTCCAATGATTTCCTTAGAAATCCGCCCATGATCACTCACATAGGGGCGGGGGGTGGGGGGACCCTGGTGTTAGAGAAGGGCCTTTATCCACAGCTGAAACTGATGAAGCCTGCTGGCAAAACCCCAAAGCACTTTGTTTCCTGTCTTCTCAAAGTCTTGACCTCCAGTATTTAAGGAACCAATAACATGTTCTCATTTCTCGAGTTATTTTTCTCATGCAACCCATGGCAGCTGTTTGCCAGCTCAGCATTCAGACTAATTTGTTACAGAAAATGGGGTTAATGTGTGTTTAGCAAGGTCTAAAGATTAGCAAAAGGCCTAAATATATGTTATGTGCAACCAAATAAGATGTGCAATACTTTCATAGTTATGTGTATTGTAAAGTTAGGACATTGAGATTCAGAACATTTAATTTCTAGATAGGTTTCAGTTTCTCGTTTGTTGTTTTGTTTTTCCTTGGAAAACTGCATGACAAAACATTCTGATAATGATTTAGCTTAAAAAAAACTTTCTGAAAAGAAAATTTCTGTACTAGCTACATATAACTACTACTTAAAATATTTTTCTTACAGGAACCAGGTGATTTATATTCAGCTCAACAATCTTGCATACTTGATTTGAGGACTTAAAGCTTCTGTCCAGATCATGGGAAAGAGAAGACTAATACATAGATTGTGTTCATTTCCTTCAAATACTAAAATTTTGCAAGTGCTCATCTTAACAAATATCATGTTACTACTATCTGCCCCCACTTGAAAAAAGTATTATTGGTATTCAAATATAAGAAGGAAAAGCTGATATTTGATTGTCCTATTGTCAACTAAAATCCACTGGAAGCCACACACATTTACTTCCTTGGAAAAGAAGTTCCAGGAACTCTCTCAAAAGAATGAATGAGAAAGCTTCCCAAGCAATAGCCAGCACATTATTCCCTTGTCCTGTTGGGGGTTTTGCAGCACTAGCTGATGGGGGAAAAGGTATTGAGCTGTGACAACATTTTCCCAAGTTTAAAGCCTTCTCAAATTTTGGAGTTTGGGTCCAACTTAAGTATTTTGGTGCATGATAATATATATCCTTGGCCAAATGCAACTTCCCGTTTCTAAGAAGGGAAAAAGGCTGGAACAGTATAGTAAAAAGGATCATAAGGCTTCTTGGATATCAAAGGGTGCTCTCAAAACCACATTTTGAGGAGTTAAGTGTAAATGAATCAGAAACTTATGGCTTACATTTCCCTGAAAACACACATGGATTTTAAAAAGAAATGAATGAAAAAAAATGTCCCCAACACAATACATTTGGTATATTGCCCACCAGCATTTAAAAGAAAACAATTCAATACTTGCAGCAGACAAGGGATAAAAGGGATCTGCCTAGGCTTGGTCTGAGAGTACATGCATGTATCTCAGCTGTCAATAGCCCAGAAAAACGACCTTCAGGGCTACTTCCTATGACCCAAACCAATTTAAGCACAAAAGAACACACTTTTTTTTTTTTTAACTTAAAACAGTAAACAGTTCCTTCATTGCTTAACATTTTCTTCAGCAAATAAAAGCCGAAAGACACCAATCAGTGGCAATGAACAAAGTAAAACACAATACATTATTCTCTACTTAAAAACTCATTTATTCATTTTTTTCCACAAATATTTACTGAGCAGCTACCATGTGTCAAGCCCTGTTCTGGGCTCACGTGACTTAATAGTAAATATGGCAGTTAAGGCTCTGTATTTATAGGGTTTACTGTAACAGGAAACCTTCCCTGTCTTGTTGCTGTGGTGAAGCAATTCTTTAGCAATTGTCAAAACTTGGATTTGGATGTCTGGTTGACTAACTCTGTGTACGTCCTGAACATCTGGGGAAGGAGGAAGAAGAAAAGGTCCTGGAGGGCCCTAAGTGGATATTATAATAGGTAGGCCTCATGCTTACTTGGGTTGGCTTCCCAGCAAGGACACTGTTGAAAGAATTATGTGAATTGATCTAGTTTTCAGAGAGAAGCTGAGGTTATAAAACAAAGTTATGATCTTTATCAAGGGTCTCATTTTAATCAGCTATAAGTAATACAACCATTCTCAATGGAGCATAGATCTTTAACCAAATATGAATCAGTTCAACAGAGTGAGTACACAGCATTTTGTTTGTTCCCAGCTCGCAGAAAAATGGTATAAGGAACAGGGAGAGAGATCACAGTGCCTCAGGAACCATGTCCAGTGTTGCCCAGCACTTTAGCCGTCCTGGCCTACATGGGTATCATTTAATGGCAGGACATTAAGGAGGATTTCAAACTTCCAAAAATTATCCACAGCTTCCATCTTAAACCACACACACCAACCCGACAACACTGTTGTTCCAAGCTCTGCCCTCCCGACCTTCATCTCCTTCCCTGTTTGGCTCTACCAGTAGCTACACTTACCCAAAATAGAGACCCTTCTCCCTTGCCCCTAGCCTTCTTCATCTCAGCCTATGTGTTGCCTTCATTGCTATATCCCTGGGGCCTACTTCAATGCCTAACTCAGAGCAGGTAAAACATTTTTCATTGAATGGACAGATGAGTGCATGGATGGATGGATGGATGGATGGATGGAGAGATGAGCTTCCCTGGAAAAATTCCTGATCTTTCAGAGGTTTCTAGTCTGTCAGAAAGTAATGCTTCCATGCTTCCTGGTCAGAAGCCCCTGCCCAGTTGTTCTCATCAGTGAACCCCTGATAGAAGTCAACATGAGTGAACTTTAATCTTCAAAAAGCCCAGAGTTCAAATTCCGGTTCTCCTCTTTATTCGTTCTGTTACCTTGGCCAATCACTTGACATCTCTGGGTCTCGGAGCCTCATATTACATTTGTCTCCTCTGGTTGTTGAAGGTGGCATGAGATGGGCTCCCAAAAGCACTGGGCACATGCTAAATTCTCCCTCCATTTACTAAAGTAAATTCAAGTCAGTTTAGCTGGAAAAAATAACTACATCCAATCAAATTTTATTTAAGAACTCCTGAGGAGGAGGGCTGGAAACAGCAGAGGAAAGCGGGGAGGGGTTCTCAAGAAACTGTCACCAACATTTTCTTGAGAATGGCTGTATCTTAGGAGGGTTGCCAGGGGGACCACTGGAAGGGAGCTGGGAAAAGGGGACAGGGTTGATCCTAGAAAGTGTTAGACTCAGAATATGTAAGGAAACAATGACAAAGTCAATGGTCTCCAAAGTGCATGAGATGACCCACTGGGATGTGGAAACAAGCTTTAAAAATCTCTATTTATAGTTCTTTAATCCAAAAAGAAAAGCCTTTTATGAATTAAGCTTTATCAGTATCTACTACAGGGCTTGGCACTGGCCTCCTCATTTTATCCATAGTCAAGAGGTCAAGGCCACAGTAACAGCTCAGGAGGGGTCCCAAGAGAGAGGGTTCCCTTGGTCGATACTGGGGTTCAGAGGACTGCAGTGTATCACAGCTCACATGAGCCTTTCAGCTCATAGAATCTAGTTTTAATTAAGCTAGACTTCTCAAAACAGTCAAGTAGCCCAAAAGGTTTCTTTTAAAGACACTGTGGATTAAAAATAATACTAGTAAAAAATAAATAAATAAATAAATAAATAAATAAGATTTTCAAGAATAAAAATAAAAATAATACTAGTAAATGAGGATCAGTAAACAGCAAGAAACTAGCAAAGCTAACACTTCTCCTATAAGAGCTATTCATCATCCACATCGTGAGACCAAAACAATAATGATCACATCAGAACTGACATATTAAATCACACTTCTCTCATTAAAAGTATTATTAAAAATACTTATCTCAGCAAGAGCAAAACGGTCTTTCATACTAAATAAAATAAAAATTATGCTTAAAACATTGTTGCAACCCTAGCTCATGGTTTTAAAAGTTATAGATTGTGTATGCCTTATAAGATATATACTTTGAAATAGTAGAACATGCATATGTTTTATCCATAAATCAGGAGGCATACATTAGAGGCACAGGCTCATAATTTTCTCCTGATAGGGAGTTCCCCTAAGTTGGGAGACCCTGCTCTAGAAAGAAGTTTGTATGTGTACATACTACAGGAAATCACCTGGTTGCACTGAGCAGAGCCCTCCAAGGGTGAATCAGTGTGAGCCAAGCCCCGTCTGGGTTCCTGGAGACCACCAACAGTCAGTCATGGGACAGGATCCACACTGGCGGATGCCCCAGAGCAAACACATGGTCAGCAGCCAGGAGTGGGGCCCAGGCAGGAAGATCAGTCCTTGTGAAGACCACTAACATTAGTGGACATTTATGGCCCTGTTTATACCCCTTACTCACGGAGAATACTCTGAGGAGGAAGTTGAAAGAAAAATGGAATTTAGCTTTTGGAACAGGAAGGGGGAAACTTTCAATTGCTGCTAACCGTCTGGGGGAATACAACAAGATAGGATTCAAAGATAAGAATCCACAGGAGGTAGTGAGATAAGATGACTCAGCCCAGGGCAGAGATGGAGAATGAAGTGGGCTACTATTCTAGCAAGTGAAAACAGGGAAGGAAGCTCCCTTCATGCCAGGATTCTCAGTTTGAGACCTAACAATTAATAATGACATGTTTAACAATGGCAGAAAGGAATGCAGGAAAGAGGAGGGGCAGTGCTCAGGATCCAGCCTGACTTAGGGAATACAAAACAGGCAGGTGCCATTTTGGCAGTTGGCTGAGCCCTCTGAGGAGGGCGCTACCTCAGGAGTAAGTGCTGCCAAGAAACTTCGTACACAATGAATCGAAGTGGAAAGAGGATGATGTTTTTGCTCTATCAACCTCCCCACCTTTCCCTTTCCTCCATATGGTTGGACATTTTTAGTAGCCAGCTAGCAGAAGACAGTCTGAGGAACACGGAGAAAGGAGGTAGTCATGTTTACTGAGGAGACGAAAAAGGAAATAACAAGAAGGTGAGGAAAAGAGAGCTGTGAAAGTAAAGAGGAGAAATGGAAGTAGTTGACCATAGAAATTGGAAGAAAAGTACGGAAACACTTAAAAAAAACAATAAAATAAAAAGACAAAGGATGATGAAAATAATGGAGCTGAGACATTGAGTTACATCAAAAAAGATTGGGAAGAGGGGGGGACAATCCCTCATTTGGGGAATGAAAAAACTACATCTCTGTCCACTCCCCCAGAAGGCAATCAGCATGCCCCGGAGCAAAGAGAAACACCCAAGCCTCCTGCATCTCGGCCACTGCTCTCTCCCCACCCTCTGGTTAGTGGAACAACCAGCCACTTTCCTCAAGGCTTAAGCCTTTGAATCATGGGGCCCTTGAGACTGCCAGCTTGTTGAGCTCACAATCCACAGGATAGCATGAAAATGAAGGAAAAGAATTGATAACAAGGGTAGAAAAAGATGTTAAATGACTGGGAATATTCAAAGCCAACATCCCGAGAAACTGGGTCTGAGCAATTATTGTTTGCATAACACTTCCTCACAGAGGACAAGTGGCAGAAGTAAACTTGGGTTTAGATGCTATCTTTGTTCTCCTGCATCTTGCCAGGGGCAAACATGTCCGATAATGCCCTGCATTAGAAGAGAGATTTTCCTTTGGTCATCACCTGTAGTTGTTGGAATTCACACAGCATTCTATTTTAAATCTGAGGGAAATGGGCTGCTTTAAGTTTGCAAATGAGCTCTTATACCACTTGCAGAATTCATTCAGGAGTTCCATATTGAGTTTTGACAGTCCTATCATCACCGAGGCTGATGGATAAACTCGATCTTTAAGCTTCCAAAGGAATTCAGGACAAGTGGACAAGAGAACTCTTGTATCAAACAAGCAAAACTACCCAGAGTTGCATTTTCTAATGATATTATGTTAAACAAGTTATTCAATGCTAAGCAAAACATGTCGACTTAAAGACAGTGAGAACACAACTTTTGGTGCCTCAGCTGTACTTGAATAGTTAAAACTGTTCATTTTGCTTTTACTCATGTAGATGAGCAACGTATTTCATACAAATTTTTCCCTCTCTTTAGCTAATGTGGAAAAGTGATACAGGCCTTATATGAAACAGAGCTTGATTTTTTTCTCTAATTTCACATCATAACATTTCATGAAGATTAATTAGATAGAAGTAACATGAAAAGAAAAAGATATGAGGCACATGCGATGTATGTGGAAAAAGGTGCCACTTGAGAGTTACCCGAGGCCCCAGAAAGTACATTTCTGATTTTCTCCTTTGCCCTGGCTCATGGATACCCAAGTGTGGGACAAATACCACCAGAGGTTCTATGTGGTTTTAATGCTAGGAAATTTATTCTCCATTCCATTCCATTGCTTTCCATCCTAATTGCATCACCTAGAAAGTCTCAGTTTGAGTTCCTATGCATTTAGCCTCTAACAGTTGCTTTTCTCTTCAATTTAATTTCAAAGCAAAGGTAGCTCTCAGCCTTGGGATATTCAGCAGCCTGCTATAACAAAATCCCATTGGCTAGTAGCTTAAATAAGAGGAATTTATTTCACAGAATTTATTTCGCCACAGATTAAGCATCTGGTGAGAGTTTTCTCCCCAGGTTGTAGATGGTTACCTTCTCACTGTGGCCCCACATGGTCTTTCCTTGCACATACATGTGGAGACAGAGATAACTTTCACATTCCTCCTTCTTCTTAAAAGGACCACTCTCATAACCTCATGGAAACCTAATTACCTCGCAAAGACTCTACTCCACAAACCACCACACTGGGGATTAGGGCTTCGATATATGAGTTTGAGAGAGCAAGGGACACAAACAGTCTATAGCAGCAAGTAACAATAACTAGTTTGAATTGAATAAACTTTTTTTTCATTATAATTTTTTTTTTTGTAATGACATTGTATTTCTAGCAAGTGATAGTGGATTTCCATTTTTAATAGTGGCAAAGTAGTTACTTTTAAAATATATTTGATAAAAAGTGAATTTTCTTAGACAAAAACATTAAGTGGAATATAACAGAGGAGGTATAAAGATATGGCCAAAATCACAAAAGTGGTAGAAAAACAACCAGTTGTCCTAGGAAGCCATACAAGTCATCACTCTTAGCTTGGATAGTCTGAATGGAGAAAACCAAAGAGGCGCCCATCCTTCATTTGTTCCATGGCAAGTTGTAGCCTCCAGGGCACAAGTCACTCATGTGTAGGAAAACACAAGAACATTATCAAGACCTTGTGGACAAAATTCAGATACCTGGCAATCTGAGATAGATCTCGAAAACTGTTCCAGATGTCCAGAAAACTCTTGTTTTCAGCAATTTCTTTTTACTGGGCTAGATTCCAAGTAGGTTTGGAAAACAGAAAGATATTCCAAAATAGATGAGGGAAGAGTAGAGAGGGGGTTCACTAGGAGGTTACCCTGTGAAAGGGTTCGTGTATCCCTCAGGACAGCCTCACCCTGAACATGAAGGGCTTCCAAAGTCAGAGGAAGCTTGCTTTCTCCCTGTTGCAGTCTGTGGTGAATCCTGCAGCTTTCTCGGGCAGCTCCCTCCCAACCTGTGACTGAGGAATCACGCTGCTGCCACATTCTGGCTCCACCATTTTAACCCGCAGTTTCCAGACCAGGTTGGCTAGGAAAGAGAGAGTTCAAGGGTTGCAGAAGAGCTTCCCAATGCCTCCACCTAGAAGTGGCACGTGGCATTCCCACTCACGATCCATGGGCCAGAAGTGGCTGGGAATTATTGTCTCTCATGTGAGCAAGAGGGAATGGAAAACAAGATATTGGTGAGCACCCAGATGATCTAGGTGAGTATACAAGCACTCACTTTGAAGTAAGTTATGAATTACCTGGAGAATCAGTGAAGAATTTAGAAAATGTAACTGAGAACATGAAATAAACAACCTGTATTTTTTCAAAAATATTTTGCCAGGAGATCTTTGCCCCCCCCCCCCCATCAAAGGACCTAAAATACCCTTTAATATTCTTGCAGGCAGAGCCATGTACTTGGGCAGGTGCCTCCGGTATAAATCACCAATAGTAATTACCAACTCCTTTGTTAAAGAGAAACTTCAGTGCTTGGTTTTGTTTTTTTAAAAAGGCCAGTAAGGGGTTTCCAAGAACAATAAAACTACTTCCTCTCCAAATAACTTGATGATAACTTCACTTGGAATTAGAGGCTCTTTCAATTCAGTGAATAATGATTCTCTACTGCTTCATCATTTCTTGGATCTTTACACTCATTTCTGTTCCATAAACTCCCTGTTACCTTTCTATAATAAAGTCTTTGTCCCCAGAGAGTCCCTGAATTTGTAAGTGCTCACTTACAACACTTTAATCTTGCCTACGGGATCCATTAGAACTGGGGGTTTCGTCTACCTGATAAAGTTGGCATGTTTAAAAGCAGGGGTAGAGTGACTGGGATCACCTGCATGAGAGACAATAAGCAGAGCAGCATTGCTGGAGATCCTCGAAGCTTCCATCGGGATTTTCCCACTCTAGCCTCTTTCTTGGGAACATGGCAGGAAGACACACCCCAGCAAAACTACAGTCTTTCTTCATCGTTCATTCTTTGGCTCGGTTTGAGCAAGTCTGAGGTAAAGATGGAGAACGCCTCAGGTCTTGATATCATGGGGACTTTCTAAACTATTAGTGACTCCAGGGGCCTGGACACCCTGAGGACTGGGGCAGGCTCTCATCCCATACACAGGGAAATGCAGAGGCAGTTTGGGAATTACATGGTTCACGTACAGGATGGTGGTTCTCCAGTGATTTCTGTAACAGTCCTTTGTGGAAGGCCCATAATTTAGAATCCTGCCCTAGTGCGAGCTAGAGGGAATATCATATTCCACTTTAGCCACTCTACACCTCCTTTTCCTCATCTATGAAATGGGGATTTAAAAAATAAATACCCAGTTCTAATGCTGCTTGTGAGGATTCAGTAAGATAAGGCCACAAAGCATCTGTGGGGGGACTCAAGCCTCATAAATCCCTGGTAGGATTAGTTGAGATGGAAAATATTCCTGAGCTGCAGGGTACGATACAGGGATTATGCAGAAGACAGGGAGTTCTTCCTTTGTTCCCTTCGTTCCCATCTTTCTTTCTCAACTCATACGCATACTGACAGCTCTTTCAATTTGGTCATTCCCTTGCCATTAATCAGAGAACTAGATTGCTCCAAAATTCAGAGAAGCAAATGGCAGGAGGGAGTGAGTAAAACTGGACTCAGCCTACACAGGAAGAGTCAGGAGTTTTATGAACCAACCCTAATAGAGTTCTTTTTCCTTCCATACTGCAATCTTCCTCTCTTATAAAGAGGTACCTATTGTGGCACATCATGGGCAGTTTTGAAATGCAAGTAAAATGAGATGCGGAGACCACAGTCACGTCCACACATGACCCGAAGCCTCTGTTTGACCTAGCCTCCTCAGAGGAAAAGAGAAGATTGCAACTAAATGTGCGAGGACCTAGACCTTTAATTATACAGCTTCACCATCCCAAAGGAGGCTGCCACTAATTTGAAATTGTCTGGCTATTGCCTGCACAAGTAAGGTCTGCAAGAGAACAGAGCAATCCCAAACTGGGCCATGATGGACCAAAGTCTGTGCCATATAAGGCCCCAAAAACAGCTAAACCAAGACCCAAATCACCTTACAGCTGTCCTGTAGTATAAGCCAAGAAGTAAACTTTCATTGATGCCGACGGCAGGCTCTCTACAAGACATTCTGTTAATCAGCAATCCAACCGTTCCTTCCATTCTGATAACATTTATTAACTATTGATCTGAAGGAAAAGTTTATGCAACACAACGCATTCGGAAATTTCTAGTGAGAATTGGATGCTAGTAATACCTTCACTTTGAGGGGCGCCTGGGTGGCTCATTGTGTTGGGCCTCTGCCTTTGGCTCAGGTCATGATCTCAGGGTCCTGGGATTGAGCCCTGCATCAGGCTCTCTGCTCAATGGAGCCTGCTTCCTCCTCTCTCTCTCTGCCTGCCTCTCTGCCTTCTTGCGATCTCTCTCTCTGTCAAATAAATAAATAAAATATTTAAAAATAATAATAATACCCTCACTTTGAGAGTTTTGTGTTGCATGCCTTCTTTGTAATTTTTGGTGCCCTTGGCAGCTTTAAAAAGAAGCCATGACTCTTGACCAAGAGTGATGACCTAGCATATAAAACCCAATGGCACAACATTGTTAGGATGTTTTATAATCATTTATTTCTTACCATAAAAGCCATCCCTTAAACAGTAATGCTGGTTCATTGCAGGAATTGTAGGGAATGTGATAAGGAGACTAACAACTCATAATCCCACTAACCACACAATCATAGTCAACATTATGGTGTGTTTTCCTTCATTTACGCCTATTAACCCAGATAGGTAAAACCATGCCCACAACCTCCACACTTAAAATTATATCATCAGCACTAACAATCATTGAAAATCATCTGTGGAGATCATTTTTACAGCTCCATTCCTTTTCATTAAAGGCCATGCTATTATTTACTTGTCCAGTCTATTAAAGTTGGACATGGCTATATCCAAGTTTTTTACTCGAATAAATAACGCTGTTTTGAACATGCATATATCCTATCACTATTTTAAAATATTTCCCTAAGACATACCAAATTATTGAGGTAGAGCATAAGAACATCTTATAAATACATGCTTCTTTCTAACATGTAGTATAGAGAGAGGGTCATATTTGCCTTTCTTATTTTGTACTTGGCCAGTAATATTTGGCTATTCTTAACACCAGATGGGAAAAATCATACATTTGAAATGAAGCTTGAGTCCCATCTGGAATGGGGATGGTTAGTACATAAGACTGCTTTCTTATATTTCTTCAGGAACACAGACTAATTACTTATATATTTAATTGATATGGTTTATAAATAGAAATCCAACTAATAATACAGCTGAGCACTAAGGTAGAATTGAGGAATGAAATAGATCAGGTTTGGGGGCAGGAGCAGGGAATGGTAAAGAGGCAAGAAGGAAGCCCGAACTCTACCCATTCCTGTAGGGCATCCTGGCCCCCGTGCCCCCTGGTGGAACTGTGTGCACTCTCCTGGCTCCTGGTGTGTAGGATTTACTGGCAGAAGGACAGGAGGGAAGAAAAGCAAGTTTCCTTTCTCCAGATAGAGAAGGGCCGCCAGGCCAGGAAGCATGGCCGGGACATGTGGGCCTTGTGCTTGATGGGCCCCCAAGTCTTCCAGAGAAGCCCAGCTCTTCCCAGCCCCTCCGCTGGAGGAGAGAAGGTAGCCCTGGTTTACATTTCCCACAGCAATGGCCAAAGGACATCCACACAGCTCCCAGCTCTGTCCTCAGAACCCCACACTTTTGCATTCAGCACATGAGGAAGCAACAAGGTGATGATTTCTGAAGGTCCTGGGCAAGTGTAGCAGGTACGTCAGGCCCGTGGGGAGGCAGCAACCCCTTCCACTGAGATTCTAAACTCACCTCTGAGGAATGTGTTTGAATGAGGGAACAGCTCCTTCACTCCCTTCTTTCATCCATCCATCCATTCGTTTCTCCATTTGTTCTTTTCTTCAAAAAATAGTTCTGGAACCCTATCTACCATCACGCGGTGGCTACTGTCCCGGCGACGGAGGACCGGACAAGGACCAGACAGACAGCAGGACAGATGCACCCCACCCCCCACCATGAGGGTCACCGTCTGATCAAACAGACAAGCAACTACACGACCCATGACAACAACACAAAGGGACTGCACTAGCCGACTGGGGGAGTAGAGAGGCTTCTGGGGAAAGAGAGGCTAGGCAGGGGTGTGTGGGCCAACCCAGCACAGAAGTGACCCAGGCAGAGGGGCAGGGCTGCAGGGTAGCACAAAACAAACAAGTAGGGAGGAAACCATCGAGGCAGAGAAGGGGGCCGGCGCTGGGACATCACCTAGAGGCACTGCCCAGGAGACCATGCTGGCTTCCTTCAGCTCCTACTTACAATCAGAAAACAAGAAGGCAGCCGAGCAGGAAGGTGGACCGCACACTTCTGCCGCAGGCCTGCCCCAGCCAGATGCCGGGGGTTTTCTCAGTAAACTTTCCGGGGGAGGGAAGGGAGCTCGATACCTACATATCCTCACGTATAAATATGTACACTCCAGATAACATCAACACAGACACAGATGTAGTAGTAACCTGAGGTTTAGAGAGAAAACTTTGACTTGGTTACTCTCTCTCTATGAATTTGGAGGAAGTCCAATATTTGAACTGCATTAAACAAATATCCAAGGCTAGGGGGAAAGCAGCTGCGTTGACCACGGAGAGGATGCATTCCCCCACTGGATCACTTTAAGGCAGACTGGCAAATCCCATTAATTGTGAGCACTGAGTCAATTCCTGGGCAGAGATGAGCCTCAAACGCAGAAAATTGTGCTGAAAATGAAATCGTTATTGTTGGGTAGCCACGAGGGGAGGCCCTCAGCTTCGGCTGGGGATCGTCCCCTGATGTGAGACGGTCCAGCCAAGGATGAAGCACGATGGGATTGCACCTATCTGACATAACTTAGACTCTCCTGAGACTGCAAGATCCCACCCCTTTGTGTTTTTCTTTCCATCCTGTTAACTGAACCACGTTCATGGATGTCAGAACAGTCCTTGCATTTTTTTTCCTATCAAATTTGTTAAGAGGGGAAGAGGTTCCTGTTGTTAATTGCAGGGGATCTCCCGCTCTTTGTTTTAAGGAAAGTTTAAACAAAATGATCACCCACTCTGAGGCTTTAAACAAAGTTCAAACAGAACGAGGTTCTCTTGCCAAGGTTTAAGGCAAATTTCCTCTGTCCAGATGGCTTCCTCAGGCAGGCCAGCATAGGAACTAAGACACTCAACCCTGCTGCCTTTTAATGCTGCTCCTTGATTGTTGCTAACGATCCCCAGCTGTCCGGCCTTGCTGGTTCCTTAACCTCTGCCGGCCACATCTGCCTGCAACCCTGAGGAAGAGGGAGAGACTGACAGGAGGCGTCCCCAAAGCAACACAGGTGGGATCCGAGTGGTAAGACCACACATCTGGGACAAGGTTAGAAATTAGTTTCCATAAGAACTTCTACCAAAAAAACCCAAAAAACAAAAAACAAAGAAAAAAAAAACCACAAAAAACCTCAAGGGTGATTTTTGATAAATTTCCTGATGATGGGAAATGCCACTAACTATATAGCAGAGCCACCAAGAATCCAGGAGTGTGGCAGTTATACTTGGTAGGGCACTTTCCCTACTGACCTGTCCACACATTTATCTGGGTAGCAGCCGGGACTGGGGTGGTGGCTGACGGCCATGAGGATTCCTAGTGTGTTCTAGCAACACTCTCCTCACCTCCCTCCCCAGCTGTGCACTCAAGCCCAGCGCCCACAAGGCGCACTCACTCTGGTGTGCACCAACACAGGCAGGTGACATCCACGTTCTGTACGGATTTAACGCTTCCCCTGTTTTCTGCGTGTCCTGTAGACTTCTGGTGATGTTCGCTGGTGTGTTCCGAGTCCTTTTTTTGTTTTTTAAAGATTTTATTTATTTATTTGACACAGAGAGAGATCACAAGTAGGCAGGGAGGCAGGCAGAGAGAGAGGGGGAAGCAGGCTCCCTGCTGAGCAGAGAGCCCGATGCGGGGATCCGTCCCAGGACCCTGGGGATCCATCCCAGGACCCTGGGATCATGACCTGAGCTGAAGGCAGAGGCTTTAACCTGAGCCACCCAGGCGCCCCGTGTTCAGAGTTCTTAATACAGAAGCCTGCAAGGAGGTCCATTTGATTCAAACATTAAAAAGTGCTTTTTGATGATGTCACGCTATTGGGTACACTACATTTTTGAAAAGATTTTATTTACTTATTTGAGATAGAGAGCATGAGCAGGGGCAAGGGGAGGGGCAAAGGGAGAGGGAGAAGCAGAATCCCCACTGAGCAGAGAGCCTGACATGGGGCTCATCGATCTCAGGACCCTGGGATCATGACCTGAGTTGAAGCCAGATGCTTAACGGACTGAGCCACCCAGACATCCCCAGGTACACTACAGTTTTCCTAGTCAAATCCACCTCGTCTATGTTAGTCTACATTCCCTCTCTGTGCTGTGTATGTTCCTTCTCCAGTTCCCATTTCTTCAGGGAAGCAAGCCTATTATCTTTAGCCTAAAACCCAAATGAAAGATTTTGACTTAGCAGGAATTTTATTTGCTTGTTTGTTTATTTTAGCCTAATGAGAATATTACAGAGTTTCCTCTTTTTAATTCAAAAGATTGGAAAAGAGGTTTGAGCTCCCTGGTTCAGCTAGTAAGCTGATGGCATGAGGCTAATAAGAACACAGACAGGTCTGGCGGCAGAAGGATGGCAGGCTTTGCATTCAGACCGAGACTGAGATTCTGTTTCTTTGATTACTTGTCTTCTGACACTGGCCATATTTGGTGGCATATCTGAGCCTTTGCCTTATCGCCCATGAAAGAAGAAGACACGCTCTGGTCTCCGGGGTCATTACAGGGATTACAGAAAATGTGTGTGAAGCTTCTAGCTCAGTGTCTTCCCCATCATAGGCACTATATGAACTATTATTAGATGTCAAAAGGACTTCATATTTTGTTGAGTCTATCTCTTCCCAATAAGTGGTCATTTTTTCCACAATGAAATGGTGTGGAAAAAAGAAGATGACTTGGTCCAAAAACAAACTATCAGTAGATGCAAAGTGGCCAACAACTGGCTCACACATTATGGGGCTAGGTCACCCCCTCATCTCTCCAGCCACGCTTTGAGTTTTCTCTGCACTAGGACAGACATAGGTCCTCAACTCCCCATCTACTTCTGGTCACAATTTAAACTATTAAGCAGGCTGGCAATGGTAGAGTAACATCTTCCAAGCCTGATCAAAGATTCAACCACTGCCTCATATATTTGGTGTCTACTACATACCTGGCAGTAGGTGGAGCATACAAATATCACCCTACCCAGAAAAGGAAATTCTAAAGTGAGGCGTCCCAATAAGTGGACCCTTGAACAATGTGAGAGTTAGGGTTGCTGACACCCCCCTGTGCAGTCAAAAATCCATGTCTAACTTTCAACTCTTCCAAAACTTCACTACTCATAGCCTACTATTGCCTGGAAGCCTTACTGAGAACACAAACAGTTGGTTAGCACATATTTTGTATATGTATTATATATTGTATTCTTACAAGTAGAGAAAAAATAGTAAGAAAAATGATAAGGAAGAGAAAACACACTTACAGTATGCTACTGTATTGATTGGAAAATCCACATGGAACTGGACCTGTGCAATTGAAATCTGTAGTGTTCTAGGGTCAAGTGTATACCTCAATCTTGTTAAATTTCCATTTAAATTCCAGTCAGTTAACATGCACTGTAATATTAGTTTCAGGTGTGCAATGAGGTAAAGACTTGATTGTCTCTTCTTACTCATGGGTGCATGAGTCCTACATATGTATCCTGGAGTGACAACAGTTAGAAGCAGGACCCAAATGATATCCTTCAACAGTTATAGCCAAGAAAGAAAGAAAAAAAAAAAAAAGAAAAGAAGGAAGGAAGGAAAGAAGGAAAAGGGCTTTTTGAGAAAAGTAAAACCAAGGTAGAAGTAGGAAGCTTTACTTTCTCACACAGTCCCAGGAAACACAAGATAAGCTCCTTGGGGGCCCTCTAATCAATGACACATTGATAAAATATGTCTTACAACATTAGAGGCAAGTCTAAAAAAGTTTTTCTTACTGGAAAGATCGCTAAGCAATCTTTTCCAGGGTGCTGTCAGATTAAAAAAAAAAAAAAGATCAGGCAGAAGAAAAAAATTTTTTTAATGCTTATTATACAAAGAGTGTGTGCACAAGCCGGGGGAGGGGCAGAGGAAGAGAGGGAGAAAGAATCTCAAGCAGACTCCATGCTGAGCACAGAGCTTGACTCAGGGCTTGATCCCACAACCCCAAGATCATGACCAGGAGTCCAATGCCCAACCAACTGAGCCACCCAAGTGCCTCAAGCAAAGGAAGTTTAAAAGCAGCTTATTCCTCATATAACACAGTATCTCCTATATATATATAGACCACTATCCAATATATTCTAGATTTCACTAGTTTGTTTTCTAGACTTTCTTCAAGTTCCCAGTGTCACTTATCTTTAAAGAGGATGATGATAAAGCTCAACACCACTGATGCACAGGTGTATTCCCCTCCTTGAAGGTAAAGCAGAATTATCACAGGTCCCTTCTCCCAACTCTGAACTTCCCTCCCTAGGACAACCAGAGGTTTCCATGCATCTGTTGTGCCCCCAAGAAAACTTCATTCTACAAAGAACAACAACATGGTATTAATTTTTTTGACTATAAATATTATGAAATGATGAACCAACAATAGTAATAAGTCTTGTAACAGACACAAAAGAACCAATAGCAGCTGTAGCCTGAAACAGGTGGTGAGGAGCCATACCCCGAAATCAGAAACAGCCTTTATGCTCACGGAAACAGAGGCATGCTAAGTACTCCCTAAGGAGCCTCCTTGGACTTCTATGGCTTGGCCAGGAGGCGGTCTGCCCCCTGGTTAACAACAAATACAAAGTCAAAAACGGGAATGAAAAGTGTTTTGATCCATTTTCTTTTCCAGCTTGGCCAGCTGCACTGGGTGACACCCTTGTAGGACTGGCCTCTTTGCACCTTCTGGCACCATCAGGGATTTCAGCCATTGCCTCAGAGTGCCTTGTCCAACACATCTGCAGGTCCTTAACTGGAGTATTTCCAGAGCTCTGGTGTGGGGCCTGGTGTTTCCAGCATCAACTCTGGGGTCATGTACCAATAGCACACAAGGTGGGAAGCCTGCAAGGTGATATCCTATCCAAGGTTTTAGAGGCTAGGAGGTCATAGCAATGGACTTAAGATAACAACAACGTTAATCCTCTCTTCTGACAGTTATGTTGTTGGTCGGGGGTCTTCTCTGAGTCAAATGTGGCAGATAAGATCAACTAGGCATGGCAAAAATAGAAGAAACGTTCTCCCCTGAGACCTGAAGCTGTGGCTAGTGCAATGTAACTGCAAAGGGTATTACTTTTTCATTTTACTTATTTTAGAAAATCTTTAAAGGCAACTATAAAAACAGATTGATTTACGAATTAATTTAGTGTCATCATCTTTAGCAACAAAAACAAACCCAAAATACTTGATTATGTAACAGAGATAAATAATAAACATGACTAGACCCTTTGATAACATCATATATTAAAGCCATTTATCATTCACTTATTGAACTATTGAATAAGCAGATCATTTTGTAATCAACTCCTTGACTAATTTTTTTTTAAGAGACTAGTTTAATGCACTCAGGGCAAGAAACAAACATGCTTCATGGGCAAGTCTGAAAATCCCGTTTGCCTGCAGAGTAACATGTCAGAGTGAAAAGAGCAGTAATCTAGACCCACTTCCAGGGGGAAAGATACAGTGCAGATGGAACAGGGTGGCGTAGATGCATGTGTACCTGGGCCAAGGGTTGTAAGGACAGATGAGGGACTGCAGACCCAGATCAAAAAAAGCAAAGCAAAGCAGTTTTCTCATTGAAATAGGATTGAGAGTTCTGACACAGCAGGTTTCCTTTCTCCTATCCTTCATCCAAGTGCTCTCTTGATCATTTGAATGGTGTGACACTGGTCTTTGGATCTGTGAGTGATTCTCTTCCCATCCAAGAAAATGGAGCTGATCATGGAATGGTAGTAACTGTCAGCAGCACTTACTGAAATGAGTTAATACAGACTCCTTGGACTGTCTGCCTCTGCTGGACAATGTCAGGAAGAGAAAAAGAGGGAGGAGGAAACAGAAGAGAGAGAGGAAAGGGAAAGAGAGAGGCTGTCGATATATGTTAGGCCACAGCCAATTCTTATCCAAAAAACAGAAAATCCTTCCTTAAATTAAATCTACATATAAACTCAATTTCCCAATTCTCTTCCATTCTTTTTCCCTCTCTTCCTTTTCTTTCCTTTTCTGCCCTTTCTCATTTCTTTGGTATCATCCAATAAACCAGAAATGGCTGAAAAGCAACCCAAAAACCAAAATTTAAAAATGTAAGTCATGTTAGAAATTCAGAGGCAGGGATAATATATGTCAAAATAGAAATTTGAGCCATATAAAAATTGAGAAAGCATGTATCTGCAGGCTGAGCATCTCACAATTATGCAAACTGAGCTCTAGATTTTTCTATGAAATTCTTGGTAGACAAAGTGAAAAAGGAAATCCAATTACATCATTTTTTTTAAAATTCTTCATCTCAAAACTAGAAAAAATGGGAAACTAATTCTAATCCATGAACTGTGCCTGACTGGCTACATTCTTCAGTGAAATTGTGGTTTCCCATCTGCCAAATAAGAATGTACCTATCCCATGTTTTACAGTAATCGATGTAGTTAGAAGTAGTAAGATATTTTATACAAAGAACTTATCTTATGAAGTAAGTAGTAGATATTTCTCATGGTGGTTTGGAAAAACAACAACAAAAAAAGCATGACCTGGATATTAAATATGTATAATCAAATATGTAATCTATTTATAAAGCAAGAGATCAGATTCCACTTCATTAAAATCTGGGCCTGTGCAGTTGCTGCTGGGTTTTGGGGGGGTTTTGTTTGTTTGTTTTTTGTTTTTGTTTTGTCATAATTATCTAATAGAGTAGGATTGTAACTTCATCTAATAACTCTGGTTGAAGATTTAAGAGAGACAAACTACAGTGATTATGGGGCATATTTATCCATTTTACATTTTGAGAAGACTGTAAGTAGCTACTAGAGAAACTGAATAGCTTCAAAAGATAGAAAGGATTCATTCCAGATTCTCATCTTAAAATCTTCCTAAATTTTAAGAGGAAATTTTCTGGCAGTAGGAGTTTAAAACACAAATAAGCAAACAAAACTAATCTGTGGCCTCTCTGTACATCAACCCTACCCAGAAGAGCAAAAGTCAATGAGATTTGCCAAATCTAAATACTTGATATTTATTTGCCTTGAAGATAGTTGACACCTAATTTAGTCTGTTGAAGATCTTATGTAACCAAGATTGACATTACAGGGACAGATATTACAAATTATTATTGTTTTTTATTATTATTAAGTATATTAAGCATACCACAGAGCCTAGAACATACTATTTAATTATCAAAACAATAGGACATGAAACAAAAATAAAAGGTAAAACTGCTAGAAAGAAGAAAAATTATGAATTGAAGTCAGTATGTTAAGCTGAGAAAATCAAAGGGAAAAGTAATAGAAATAAGATATTTTAAAAATTGGCTGGATGTAAGAGAACGATCAAAAAATTGCTAAGATTCCACTCTCCTTTAGGCAATTATTACTGAGAAAATAAAACGGGAAAATTTTCCCACTCAAAATTGCTATAAATGATAATCAAATGCAGAGAAAACTCTAACCAACTACATAGCTATATGAGTCAACATTAAGTTGATTCACTCATGAATATTCATTGGCAACCATGACTTATAGAATACTTGTGTAAAATGAATAATAGAAAAAGAAGGGCTAAGATAAACAAACCAAAAAACTGATCCCAGAAGAAACAGAGCTATTTCAAAGAACTGAAGAGAACCTTGAAACAGTGATATGGTAGTCTCAGAGACATTTAATGTCAGGTCCCCTAAAGGGGAAAAAAAAAAAAAAAAGCTAGTATAAGAAACAACCAGAAAATATAACAGAGCTTCACAAAATAACAAATGTGATCATCAAAATAAAATATGTAAAGACTAAATGGTAGGTTGGGTGGAGCAAAAAACCAAATTGGTGATCTTGATAGTTAAGTTCAGATATTATACCAGCACTTAGAGCAAAAATGAAAAGAGAGAAATATAAAAGATCATCAATGGGAAGATAGATACAGGAAGTCCGTTTCCACTTTAAGGGAAAGACTATATACCTAATAATAATTAAAAGAAACAATAAAATAAACTTTCACCAAGCCAAAGAAAATCACAAGTCCTAAGAATAAAAGGGCAAGTGAGGGACAAGATGAATGGGAAAAAAAAAAATCCACACCTAGACACAACATTGTGAAGTTTCAAAATTTTTTAGATAAAGAGAAAATTCTAGTGGGTTCCAAATAAAATAAATAGATTACCTGCAAGAAGTAAGAATCAGACTGATATCAGCCTTCTCACCACTACACTAAATGCTAGAAGAAAAAAAGGCCTATAATTTTCTAAAGGAAATTTATTTGAATGTATAACGTCTTTGCCCTACCAAATTATCAATGAAGAACAAATAAATGCATTTTTAAACATGTAAGAACTGGGGCACCTGGGTGGCTCAGTGGGTTAAAGCCTCTGCTCAGGTCATGATCCCAGGGTCCTGGAATCGAGCCCTGCATCGGGCTCTCTGCTCAGCAGGGAGCCTGCTTCCATACTCTCTCTCTGCCTGCCTCTCAGCCTACTTGTGATGTCTGTCTGTCAAATAAATAAATAAAATTCTTTTAAAAAACATGTAAGAACTAAGAAATCGTAACATCCAAGAATCCAGTATGAATACGTTATTGGAAGAAATATAATAGCAACAGCAAAAAAACAAAACAAAACAAAACAAAAACCTTAAAGAGAATGAGAAGAAAATAAAAAAACAGTGGCATCTGAATATGACAAAGAAGGAGTAAAAGAGCTGAAAATAATTAAAAGAGGCTCCACTGGAGCTTGACACTCAAGACCATCTATTCTGAGCAATAAGATTTTCAGTTGGCACAGGATTAACTTTCCTTCAAAATGGGTCCAATCACATGGCTTAGTTCTAGCTGTTTGAGGGGGCTTCAATTTTTAAAATTCTTTAGAGTAATAACAGAAAAGTTTAATTTTATTAAAGGAAAAAATGTAAATGACATAAACCTTGACAATTTAGAAATGATAAAAATCAGAAGTTGAAGCAGGAAAGGGAAGTGAGAGGTAGTAAAATGCTTTTGATTCCTCCTGGGAGATGTAATGTGCATTACCAAGTGATAAAGCAGGAAAGAAAGCTTAAGTGTGACTATGTTAGGTAATGAAATAGTGAGTTGTCTTGATCAAAAATGGCCAAATAAGAATATACTTCTCGGAGCGCCTGGGTGGCTCAGTGGGTTAAGCCTCTGCCTTCAGCTCAGGTCATGATCCCAAGGTCCTGGTATGGAGCCCCACATCGGGCTCTCTGCTCAGCGGGGAGCCTGCCTCCCCCCCTCTCTCTGCCTGCCTCTCTGCCTACTTGTGATCTCTGTCAAATAAATAAATAAAATCTTTAAAAAAAAAAAAAAGAATATATCTCTCTCTCTTACCTCCCCAAATGCAAGAAAATATAAAGGACACTAAAAGGGTATGAGCCCATGATACCAAAGAGAACCAACTGGAGAGGCACTACAAGAACATGAGAAATTTCCAAACGCTTCTGAAAAATGGGTAAAGACACACCGGTGAATTAAAATGGAACAAAAGGAATTAACATCTAGAATTCATGGAAAGGGAGTTGCCATAAAGGAAGGAGTGGGACATCAAGGTTGGAGCCCAGGTGTGAAAGAGTACAGGGGTGAGGAAAATGGCCAAACAGGAAGATTAACTGAAGGTCTCCATCTGGGAGGAGTATCCACTCCACCCCCACATTCCAGTCCCTATTCCTGTACCCAGACTGAAAGCCAGCCACAAGCTATCACTAGGCACCCACCCAAAATTGTTGGGTTCCTTGCTAAAGAAATTAAATGAACTCTCTGAAGAGAGCTAGGAAAGCTAACATGAAGTTTCCTTCATTGTGATCTCTGGGAAACATCTATGGTAAAGCTCCTCACCCTTTCTAAGTAGACAAGCCCCTAAATTCACAGAACTGCCCAACCGCCTCCCTACAAAGCCCCTCTACCTCAGCCTTCAACGTGAATGGGCAGGATAGGTGAACAACCGAAGTACAACCACAAGATAAAGAGAGCAAAATAAACTCTCAAAAAAAATGTATCAGAGGAAGCAGAGAATTCAAACCACGGGTGTGACTTTACATGAATCATTCAGTAAGTATTCTTAGATTTTTAACTTTTTAATCAAAGATTAAAACACATAGAGAAATTGGCAATACAATAGAGTTATTGGCATACAACTTAATGTAATATTAGAGGGAACCCATTAACTACCACCTAGATTGCCCCATTTCTAAAAAAATATGTATTTACCAGAGCCTCAGAAGCCCCCTCCATCCCCTCCTCTTCTCTATGAAGGAGCCTGACTGCCAACACCAGAGATCTGTTTAGTCTGTGTTTGAATTTTACATAACTGCAAGTATGCAAGATGTATGTTTCTGGCTTCTCTCACTCCATACTATGTTCATGAGATTCATTCATGTGTCTGTGAAAAAGATACACATGGTCCTGCCCTCACGAAGCTTACGTTTGAGTGTGTGGAGAAACCCAACAACAAGCAAGTAAGCAAAACAAGAACAACATACCTGTGTGACATGGAATAGTAGGGTTTTGTGACAAAGAGGAACAACGTAGTTCCTTTAGACTGAATGAGCTGAAAAGACTATGAGAAAGTGACTCTTAAGCTGCAATGTGACAAGAAAGAGCTAGCCGTGATAAGGATAGATCCACAGGGAAGGAGTAGTTACCTCTCTCTCTCCCCCATTCCTTCCCTCTTCCTCTTTCTCCTCCTTCTCACCCCCTTTCTCTTGTTCTATACACACACATCAATAAGAAAAATGCAGTCAAAATAATAAAAATTGGGCAAGAGAATAAAAAAGTTATTGCACAAAGAAGCTATCTAATAAATATATCTGATATCTATAAATCCAATAAATATATAACATGCGCTCAACGACATTAGTAATCAATAAAATTAGCAATTTTAGCCATGAGAAAAACAACAACACAAACAAAAAAACCCATATGACTGATTTTTACAGAGAACTGGGAAGGATGTGAGAGCAACTCTCACATGTTGATACAACATTTTCAGAATACTGTTTGCCCTTACCTTCTACAGTTAAATTTAAGCATACCCTGTGACCCAGAAAGCTCACTTCTATTTATATATCCAACAAAAATTTGTCATAGGTGCACCAAAATATGTCTTAAAGAACATTTATAGTAGCACTGTTTATAAAAGACAAAAAGTAGAAACAACCAAATGGCCAGCAACAGAAAAGGAATAAGCTGTGGTCTACTCACATGACGGAATACTAGACTGGTAAGAATGAAGGAGCTACTGCTGCCCAGATTTTAGCAAAAAAAGGCTACCTCCAAAATCCCCTTTTTGTTCTTACTGGATCTGGGCATTCAGCCTCCTGCCCTTAGCTGAATTGAGAGCCTCTGCCTCCTACTCTGTGTACCCTGGCTCTAGGTCATGGAGAAGGTACATAGCCTGTCTTCTCTTGCACAATGGCTAGCAGCTGGTAAGACCTTCACACTCTTATTCCTCAGTTTTCTGCCTGGTGACAACTTATTGTCATTGTCGGGGGAGAGGAAACCATCCATGCTAGGACAGCCTGTGTCCTTCACCATTGTCTGCTCAACACCTAACATAATGCCTAATGCTGAGAAGGAACTCAATTATTTGTTGAAAGAATGAATGTTCAATTGTTATCGTCCTTGTAATCTATTGAAATCTAATTGCTTAAATGCATTATCAGTATAAAGGGTTGAATTTAGTAGTCTTTCAGGTTGTCAGAATTGGCATTTACCATGTTGTTTTGTTAATTTTGCATGCACCCACACACAACTTTTTTTTTTTTTAACTCTTAGTTGTCTTTTCAGATTTAGACATGGGACGGGTAGTTTGCTTTTCCTAGGCAAGGATGAATTAAATTTGGTTTCACTTGGTTTACAGTTGCAGGTGGAAGCTTCCCACAACTCAGTTTAGAAGGGTGGTCTCAGGCCCTTAAACTCAGAAAGTTTAACAAAGGATTTGGAGAAATCCTTACTCCCACGGGACTTTGTCTCCTAAATGTTATCCTTTCCTTTTTGTGTAAGGAAGACTAGGGGCTAGACATCCTGAGGATCAGAGTAAGTTCAAAGAAAGAAATAGACCAGGAAATCCCATTGTAAAGTATATTTAAATGAAGATGAGCTAATTAATAACTAAATGATATGACTTGCTGGCCCTTTGGTTAGAAGGCAATTTGCCTGTGGATAAAGTTCTAACAATCTATCTTGCAGCTACTGGATATTAAAAATGTACTATATGCCAGGCAGTGGGTTAACCCTTACCTAGATAAAAGAAAGATACAGATGTGGTGAAAAGAAGGGCCATCTGTACCCCAATGTTTATAGCAGCAATAGCCACGGTCGCCAAACTGTGGAAAGAACCAAGATGCCCTTCCACGGACGAATGGATAAGGACGATGTGGTCCATATACACTATGGAGTATTATGCCTCCATCAGAAAGGATGAATACCCAACTTTTGTAGCAACATGGACGGGACTGGAAGAGATTATGCTGAGTGAAATAAGTCAAGCAGAGAGAGTCAATTATCATATGGTTTCACTTATTTGCGGAGCATAACAACACAGAGGACATGGGGAGATGGAGAGGAGAAGGGAGTTGAGGGAAATTGGGGGGGAGATGAACCATGAGAGACTATGGACTCTGAAAAACAACCTGAGGGTTTTGAAGGGGCAGGGGGTGGGAGGTTGGGGGAGCCAGGTGGTGGGTATTATGGAGGGCACGCATTGCATGGAGCACTGGGTGTGTTGTAAAACTAT